>JAVCKV010542116.1:0-35598 GCA_032274145.1 Herpochondria borealis | reverse complement strand
GATGATAAAATAGATTCTGATGTATTAAGATAATTGATAGTAACCTCTGTAGTTAGTAAATGCTTGTAGGTTTTAAAATAAATTTTATTCGCAGTGTTGTAGCCTAATTTATTTTGTCCTGCATTTATACTATAACAAAGATCTCGATCTCCTAACTCATTCCAATTAATAGTCTCTGAGATACTTTTTGTATAGAAAAATTTCTTTTTTTGAACATTCGTAATCGTTTCTTTAGGTAGAGAAGAAAAGGCAGACAAGGTAGAATTGTCTTGAAAAAGATATTCCGTTTTAAGAAAATCATTTGTTCCTTTTTTTTGTTCTACAGTTACCTTTTCATAATAAAAACCACCTTTTCTTAAAAAAGCATCGGATAAAATATAATCTGATGAAAAGGTCTCTACATATTGTCCAAAAGTTCGAATTGTATACCAGTCTGTCCATATATTCCCTGTATATCCTTCATAGGTATAAAAATTATGGTTGTAAATGTTTCCTTCTCCGTCTAAATCTTTGGTTTCTTTTACACGTAAACCACCTTGTTTAGAAGTTATATTATTATTAGGGTTTGTGTATGCATTTGATTCATATACAAATTCTGTAGTACCTCCTGTTGGATACTGAATTGATTTTAAAACACCTGTTTCTGCATACTGTGTATACACATCTCGGTTTGCTAAATCTGATAAAAAATTTCCTGTGAATCTGTTTAAAGCTAAATTAGTATTATGAATTAGTGAACCATTACCTTGTTGATTATTAAAATACCCAAATTTATCTTTAGAAAATGAATTTTTTAATGGCAAAGAATACGTTTCATTATATGTAAATTTATAGGATGGCTTTTTAGGAGCTGATTGTCCTGGCGAATGAAAAGCTACTTCGTAGACTTCTTTTAATTGTAATCTTGGGTCTCCATTAAACCTCCCATACACAAAATGAAATTCTTTTTGTTTATTCTTAATTAAATCTTTAATAATAATTTTATCTAATTTTCTTTTCCAATGGGATGCTGAAGTGTCATCTGAATACTCAAACAAAACTTGAACTCCTGTTCCTGTGATATTAGTTAACAACTGATTGGTAGGTTTATAAATTACTGTAGTCGTTTCTTTAAGAAATTTTTGATTGGTATCAACTTCTCCACAATTTGTTTTATTTGCTCTTGGAGGCGTAGCAAAACGAACACTAAATTTTTGAGAAACTTGACCTAATTGATACTCAATTTGATGAGGGTTATATCCATAATTAATAATTGTGTTATTTTTGGTTGTAATTTTATTGAGCATCCAGCCAGTGGTTCTATAAAGTAATGCATTGGATGAACCATCTGTATTAAAATTCTGGTTAGAATTTCCGCCAGTTTCACTTGTAGTAATATTAATATTTCTATTATATTCTTTTTGATCAAACTCAAATACATTTCCGTTAAAATCTTTTCCCTCAAAAGCGTCAAAAAAATAAGTTCCCGTAGTGCTTCCGATAACTGGGGTTATAGTTACTTGATCTTCTCTTTCCTTCATCATCACTAAATTATTTAACCCTGTTTTAGGCTTAAAAATAAATTTCCCAGAGCCTCCTGGAAAAGAGTAATTAAAATCATCTGGATCATGATCTCTTAAATCTTCATTCATATAATCTTGTGTTGTTTTTGTATTGATATCATTGGCATTATACCAAGCATCATCATAAAAAGAAGATTCGAGACTATTATCGGTAATCCATCCTTCTTCATCTGGTAAACCACCTTTGATATTTCTAAAAATACCTCCTCCAGCATTTAAACTCCATTTTAAACCTACAACAGAAGCTAAATCATCTACTTTTACACCAGATGCATCATAAGATATAGAAATAGGCACTTGTACACCATCTTGCTCTAAGGTGTATATTGGAATTGAAATATTCGGTTTCCCTGATGAGAAATCGACTTTAGTATTTCCATATACTGTAAAATTTGAAGCATTGGGTGTTTTTGGAATTACATTGGTATGATGTTCTACATACGGTGAATAATAAAAACGGTCTGCCTCTTGGGCTTGGATATTGTACACACATAAAAGCGTACAAATACTCAATACAATTTTTTTCATAAAAAATTTATTTTAAGATTAATATTTGTTTTTAAATACTGAAAAATGAATGAAGATTTTTTTGCTGAAATAATACAACAAGGTGTCAAGACTCTTAAAGCCTCAAAATCAATTTTGATATGTTTTTTTGTAGTGTAGCAATTTCTTCTCCTTAAATTTTTCGGTAAATATAAGAAATTATTTTTAACTTTTCATAATTTATGAAAAATATTTTTTTTATCAAGGCTTTAATTATTGATTTAATACCTTTTAAACAGTAGGTATTCACTTTATTAATAAATATATAATAAACTCGAAATATTGTTCGGATTATTTTTCTAAAAGTAAAAACCCACCCCCTGTATAATTTGAAAAAGAAAAGGAGATGGGTAAAATTGCTATGTGAATCAGTACTAGATCGTACTAATTCACTGTAAAAATACATTTTAAAAGCGATATACATTCTTTTTTTAACAAAATTTTGCGAGAATTCTCGCGAGATTTTATCTTTTAGACGCAGTTTCCAGTGGCTTCCGCTCTTGAAATACATTGTGAGGTCGTCTCACCACATAATTGAATTGTTTGACAAGCACAATACTCTCCATAACCCTCCAAAGGATTTTCGCAGGTATTATTTCCAGAATTTGATGTTGAGCATCCATCTGTTGTTGTGCTATTTGGTTTTGTCGTAGAATCGCAAAAAGAATCATCCACTGTTTGTTTGACTGACTACTAAAATTCCCTAATTCCATAGCAAACCTAAATTTCATTCCAAGTCTTTACAAAGATTTTCTCGGCATAAACATTTGTGAAAAACAAATGTTATTCCAATTCCTCTTTGTCAGACTTTCCATTTCATTTGTAGAACCGCTAAGTAATTATTAAATCTAAAACTTAGTAGCCATGCAAACAAACTTATTAGAAAAATCAATTGTTGGAGAAGTAAAATTAAGTTATTCAAAAAGAAAAGAAATTGTATTTCCTTTAATCAGTAACTCAAAAGATATAGAAGAATTTATTAGAACTATTTTTCCTATAGAACTGATTACTTATAGAGAATATGCCTATGCCATCTTTTTAAATCGTAGAAATCAAATTTTAGGATATTTTATGATAAGTGCAGGAGGTATCTCAGGAACTATTATCGATGTAAGAGTAGTTTTTCAAGCGGCTTTATTATCTAACTCAAACTCTCTCATAGTTTTCCATAACCATCCGAGTGGGAATCTAACGGCCTCAAAAGCAGATAGCATCATTACTAAAAAATTAGCAAAGGCAGGAAAATTATTAGAAATTCCATTACTAGACCATATCATTATCACCGAAGATAGTTATTATAGTTTTGCAGATAATGGAGAACTTTAGTTTTCCAATTCTCTTTGGTTATTTTTCTTGAAATCAGCTTTGCTTAGTTCAAAAAGGGCTATTATATCGCCAGATAAACAATCTGGATCTTTAATGTATTCTTCTTTTAAGAATTCCGCCATTGGCTCAGAGATATAATCCAACTTTACATAGGCGTCTTTGCCGATAGTAAAATCATATTTAGAGCTAGCAGAAAATAATGGTTTTTCAATGATTACGATGTTGTTGTCATTTTTTGTCATGTTTTTTGTTTTTATTTTTTTTTTGACGACAAGAAAAACAGCCTCTTTTTTTTAAAAGAGTTTTTAGATGATGAAATATGAGAAAAAGAAAACGTTTTTCTTGACGAGCAAGAACCTAACACAAACCCCTTGTTTCAAAAAAATGTTTTGGCTGTTTTAATCGGTTAGATTATTTCATAGTAGTAATTCCAAAAAAATAGATTTTGTAGAATCCCAACTTTAGGTTATAAACGCTTTCTTCTTTTTTTAATCGCCTTCTTTTTATGAAAATCTCAGAACTTATTTCTAGCTTTCAACAATCCTTATTATTCGAGAGAAATTTAACAGCTAGCTATGTAAAAGATATTATTTATGTAGCAGCATTATTAGAAAAGAAAACGGATGGTAAACGTCTAAAAAGCTACACGACAGAAAAGGTTTCTAACTTTCTTTTTCAAATGAAAAACGAACGCCTTTGGTCAGCAAAAACATTACTAAATTATCGACAGAATTTAAAAACCTTCTTTGATTTTGCCAAAAGAAAAGGATATATTAATAACAATCCTGTAGATAAAATAGAAAAACCAAAACTTCCAAAAAGATTGCCTCGATGTTTGACTGAAAAACAAGTCAATCGACTGATTTCTGAAGTACATTGTTATTCTTGGAATACACTCATAGAACAGCAAAGAAATGTAGCGATTATTTTTACATTTCTCTATACAGGCATTCGATTGAGTGAATTACAAAACTTGAAGGTTTATGAAGTTAATTTTGATGAGTACTCTATCTTTATTCACAAAGGAAAAGGAGCAAAAGACCGTTATGTACCGATGCATCCAAAACTATTTCCTCTTTTAAAATCATATTTAAAAACAAGAAATAAAAAATTGTCGGCATCAAAACATTTTTTCACTAGTTATCGTTCAGAAAAACAATTAACCAAAAAGAACATCTACGCTATTTTTAAAAAACTCTCCATTGCTTGTGATATTCATATCACACCCCATATGCTACGCCATACAATGGCAAAATTATCTTTGGAAGCAAATTTAAACCCTTACAAACTCAAAGAAATATTAGGACATTCCAGTATTGCAACCACTCAAATCTATATGAGTGTTAGTACTAAAAATATCCGTAAGAGTTTTAATGTATTGGAATTACTGTAAAGGGTGTTTTTTCATTTGTGCTTGTAAATGCCCTACAGTAGCAGTCAAATATATGGTAGTGGTTTTAATATCACTATGTCCTAGTATTTTAGATAATGAAAATACATCGCAACCACCTTCTAACATCAAAGTAGCAAAGGTGTGTCGAAGCATATGTGGAGTAAAGAAAATTTTTGAAGTATCACGAATCTTGGTAATTAACCTTCGAAATGCTTTCTCACTTAATTTCCCCTTTGCATCGCGAGAAACAAAAAAATAAATACTGTATGGATTTGTTGTACTTCGTTCTAACAAGTAAGGTTGCAAATATCCTTGTAGATTTTTCGATAGAGGAACCATTCTATCTTTATCCCCTTTTCCAGCATGCACAGTAATGACTTTATTGGTAAAATCCACATCAGAAATGGTAAGATTTCGAAGCTCTTGAACACGAAGCCCTGAATAGATAAACATAGCTATAATGGCAACCGCTCTATTTTTTTCATAATCGTATTTATATCTGTAATGCTGTACCCAAAGTAAAAGTTTTTCTGCTTGTTCTAAACTCAAATGCTTTGGGATTTTCTTGGGAAGTTTAGGCTTCGGAATCTTCTTTGCAGGGTTTTCAAGGATTTTGTTTTGGTCTACCGACCAGTTTAAAAATACATTGATAGATACAATGGCGCTTTTAGCTGTTCTTGGAGACCAATTTCTGATGGTTCTTCCCCATACAATCCATTGTTCTACGGAAACTCTAGTAATTTGGTCTATCTCTGTTAATTTGGAACATTTTAAAAAAGAACGAAAAAAATATTCGTGCCATTCAATGGTTCTAGGGGATAGATTTTCAAAGGTTATTTTGTACTGACAAAACTGTTTGTGTGATAACGACAAAGACATATTCAGGTGGGTAACTGGCTAATGCCAAGTGCCTTTTTCTGAATATATTTTGTGTTCAAAGGGATTGTTTACCCTGTCTACGACTGTGTTTGGTGGGCTGGGTGAGAGTTGAACTCACGGCCAACTGATTAAAAGTCAAATTCCTTGAACTAATATTCGAAATGAGCACTATTCAAGCCGCTTTAGAAGATTTTTAATGTAATTAAATTACAACTTCTCACGACCCATTGGCAATTTCATTTTACTAATTATTCTCATCAAATCAAGTACATTTTCAACCAATTTTTAAAGTACACATCGATAAATAAAAAAGAAATACACAAAGCTATTTTTCCAGTTTGTAAAAAAGAAAGGATTTGCCTCTTCGAGTTCCTCCTTGCTTTTTGAAAACATTACAAAACGGACGCTGTGTATAATTTTTTAATTCTAATATACGATGCGCACTACAAAAACAATTTCAGAGAAAAAACTAAAAAAGCAATTACAAAAAATCCTTGCTGAAAACCCAAACACGATTACAGCTTGTATCATTGAAGAAGCTTTTGATTATTATAATATCAAAGACTTTTTTAAAGATCTACTTCATAACGGTTGTGTGAGTGGAATGATTAGTCGTTTAGTGTTTTATAACCAAACCGAAAAATTCTTTGACAAACACTACCACGAAATTATGGAACTCAAAGAAGATTTTGAAGAATCTACAGGGCAATCCATGAAAATCCCCTATCAATTAAAAAATCACTTGGCTTGGTTCGGATTTGAACAAACCGCTTACCAATTAGTAAACAAATTAGGGCTTGAAATATAGCCCTAATTTTTTCTTTTTTTAATTTTTCAAGAAGAGAAATTATTGATGGTCAGAAATATGGAATACATAAAGCGTTTCTCCTACTTTTTCAGCCAAAGCTCGATACTTTTTAGTAATTCTAAAATACCAAATATTCTCCGAATAAGGTTGCCTCTTTTTTAAATTTACAGCTCTAAAATTACCGCTTACTATATGTTCTTTTGCTTTAAGGTAGGGTTTGGCAATGTTTCTTTTTTTCAAATAAAGAATAACACTCTCTTTTTCAACAACAATCATCCTTTAAAATCAACAAAGTCTGTATATCCGTCTTGTTGGTGTTGCTTCCAAGCCTTGGTTTCTTCGGAGTTTAGATTCTTAAGCGAAGTTTTTACCAAAATAGTTTCATCGGCAAAAGAGTTCACTAAAAAATCAAACAAATCTTTATAGTCATTAAAACTTGTTTTCTTTAAATTTTCTCCGTTTTTGATAGTTATAGTTGTCATCACCAATTATTTTATAGGTAAAGATAACAAAAATCAAACCATTTTTCGATTAGGATTAAATAATCAAATAAAAAGACGCTACAGGTTGAATTTTTTATTATTGCCTTCGCAAACAAAATCCCATAGCATCTTTTGTTTAAAATACTAATAACGGTAAAATAAAAATCAAACAAAAATTTATGTATTTTTGTAGAAGCAGGAATTATAGTACTGCTATAAAATATTGATAAAGCGTTAGTTTTATTTTTTGTGACCGAAAACTGGTAATTTTAGAACACACAAAAATAATTGACTAATGTTTACGCTACGGCGTGGGCATAGTTTATTTGTGTGTGGGTATACCAGTACCTCGGTTGCAGTAGGCTATTGTTCCGCGCTTTTTTTATGGACAAAAAATAACTTTGAGAGGAACAAATCAAAGTAAAACCAAATTCAAAAGAAGTATTTAAAAATAGTATTCATTGGCTCTAGTCAAGGTTAATTTCATAGAATCCTTGACAGATTGACAAAGCTATGCTAGTATTTTACTGAAATACCTCTTTTTAAAAATTTTACTATTATGGAAAACTCAAACAAATCCGCAGAAAACCAACAAGATGTAATTGTTGGAAAACCAAAAAAATCAGTTCTACAAAGATTAAAAAATGCCTTTTTAAACCGATATACAGCATTAATTATTGGGAGTGCTACTATTGTTAGCTGTGGTACAGAGCCTGTTGAAGAACCACAAAATCAAGCTCCAACGGTTACACTTACCGATGTAGTTAGTAATGATACGACCAATACGGTTAGCGGAAAATTAACTGCTACCGATAGCGACGGAACAATTACCCAAAAAACATTACAAGCCGAAGCTACTGATGGAACACTACAAACCATTACCCTTAATGCTGATGGTACTTTTAGTCATACACTAACAGGAAGCGGAAAAGTTTTTGATACTCTTTTGGCAAAAGCAAAAGATAACGATAATGCGTCAGACCAAATGTACAAAAGCCTTACTCCAACAGTAGAAGTAGAAATGCCAAATGTAGATTCAACAGTCGCAAACCCAAACAATACTGTAGATGAAAACAGTACTGATGATATTAATTTAGTAATAGAAGATGCAAATGGATTGGCTAGTACGGTTTTTAAAAACGAAAGTACAAATGAACTTGCCACTTATTTTAATCTGATAGATAACACAAAATTACAAGTAAAATCTGGAGCGTTATTAAACCACGAAGTAGATAGCCAAATACAAGGAGTAATTACCATTACCGATGATTTAGGAAACCAAGTAGATAAAACCATAACGATAGATTTAAACGACCTACAAGAGCAGCAAACCATAGATATTTATGGTAATGGCGGATTGCTTCCAAATGGAGAAGCTTATGCTGTAAAAGCTGACGAAGAGGAAACAGGACAAACCCTGCCTATTGACTATTATGTAAGCGGAACAGGAAATAGTGTTGTAAGACAATCAGAAGCAGACATTGATGCAGATATTGCAAATAATGGAACATATGGATCAATACAAGACGATATTAATGGAATGCATTTTGATAGCACCGTACCTGGTTATCCAGATGGAAACCCAGTAAACCCGAATACAGCACAAGCAATGATTAGTTTTGATGATGCTACTAATCAAGAAGTAGTGCATGCTAGTGACGGAAGCGAATTAGCTAGGTATCCAAGAAATGATTACGGAAAACAAGCTCAACAAATCCTTGATAAAATCTCTGGGGCAGACTCAGATAATTTTAGAATTACTAGCACTACAGAATATGATGTATTACGGGATAAAATTGTGGCGGATACTAAAAACCCAACGCAACCCAATGTAAATACCGATTATGCTATTAAAACAAAACTCACAGAATAAAATTTTAAAACAATTCAAGTACTATAATACCCAATAACTAAAATTATTGGGTTTTTTTATAGAAAAACTTTTTCTTCGGATACAATATCTGGTATACTGTTTTTGATTTTTTAATTTATACACAGAATGCCTCAAAAACAAACAAAAATATCATACAAACCTTTTGGAAAAAAGTTTTTGAAAATACTATCTGCATCCGTGCTTTCGGTAGTTTTAGTTTATGGCGGAATTGTATGGGCAACAGGAAATTCTTGTGACTTATACCAAAACAGTAGTACTGGAGCAACCGCCACAGGTAATACCTGGTCTAGTTTGCCATCAGGTTGGTCTTTTTTACGAAAAGTTTGTGCCAGAGTTAATCCTAATACATTTGTAATATCTACGGTCAAAAACGAATCTAACGAAGCTATTGGTGATTTAAAAATTACTAATAATTCCACAGACAAAGATTATTTTGTGCCATTAAAACATGATAGAGAAAGAAATTCGTTTTTAAATTCTGCCAAAAATGGGTATTTAAGCACTGACATAGAAGTTTGTGAAGAAGGTGGAGATGGTTCTAGTTTTGGAAATGGAGTAGCAGGTTGTACTGATGGTAGTTGTGTAGCAAATACTTCTTGTAATAGTGATTCTGACTGTGGTAGCGGAGGAACTTGTTTTGGAGTTGGAGGAAGCTGTAGTGGAAGTTATAGCTCTGGAAACGGTGCAAACTGTAGTGGAACACCAAGTGGTAGTACAGAATTAGATTGGAATGGAAATACGTATGATTGGGAGTATGGATACGTATATTTCTTAAATACTTCTGGGAATGTACAAATTGCTTCTATCTGTGGAGCAGACGCAGAAGTTGGCGACAGTATTGGAAGTGGAACTGGTTCTTATCCAAATAATTCTAATCAATGTATTATTCAAGTTGATCCTTTAAATGGAACGTATTATCAAGTACATCAGTTTTCTCCTGGAGTTAATTATTGGTTTGCTCTAACAACCGTGAGTTCACAAGTAACCGCTGTTAATCAAATGGCGCAATTTGCGCTTGGAAGTAATAGCCAAACTTGTAACGGTGGTAATCAACCAACTTGTGAATCAGTAGCAGGTTGTACTTGGAACAGTGCTAACCAAACATCTTGTGGAGGAGCATCAAATCAAACAGCTTGTGAAATACAAAACTCTAACTGTACTTGGAATACGTCTACTGGCGGAAGTTGTTTTTGTGACACTGTAAATACTACATCTTGGTGTGGAGATACTGTTGACACTTGTAAAAGCCCTTATATCGCAAGCACTGTAACTCTCTCTGGTGGTGGAGTATACGAATGGTATTGTTCGGCTAGTGGAAATGCGCTTCCAACCGAGTTAGTTGCAATTTGTACAGAAAGATTAGTAATTGGTGGCGGTAATACTGGAGGCGGAAACAGTGGTGGCGGAAGTTGTGGTGATGCTTGTATTAGTAATTCACAATGTCAAAGTGGTATATTCTGCTATAGCGGACAATGTGATATGTACGACACGAACAATAATGGTATTCCAGATGATATTGATGGAATTTGTTAATTAAATCAGTTTATTCATGTTTTTTTAAATCCTCTTTATAAAAGGAGGATTTTTTGTAAAATACTTTTTGCTAAATTCTAGTAAATTTAAGTACATTTGTGTTGTGATGTAAAAATCACATTCTTTTTCATAGCAATTTTCCCGCTCAATTTTTTGAGTGGGTTTTTTTATGATTTTTCGTTTTTATAATTCCATTTTACTTCTTGTAAGTCCTAATTTTTAAAAATTAAAAAATATTTTTTTACTTCCATTTGACAGGTCAGCTAACCACGAATCCAAAAAAGGTCAAAGTTAGCCTCTTATCCACCGCCTTACAAGACCATGCCTTCGGAGTCCGAACATTTTTTCTTTGTGCCTTCCGCTACGCTTCAGTTTCTATCAGAAAAAATAACCGATACTGTCTTGTCTTTTCCGTGCTTCGGCTTTTAAATGCCCTGTTTTGGAATTGCGGTAGCCAACTGCATCCCAAACAAATAAAAAATGTTTAATCTTAAAATTTAAAAATTATGGCAACAGCAGTAAAAAATGGAGTAGAAAAAAGAAAAACAACAACTCCAAAAACCGAAGTACACAAAAAGTTAGTAGCACAAGCCGTTGGCGAAGAAAAAAAGCCTGTTGAAACTGTTCAAAAAACAGTTGTAGAACAACCTAAAACACCTGTCATTAATTTAGATGATAGAATGCAAAAGTTTGAACAACTAAAAGGCCTAGCAAAACAAAGAACTAGATTGTCTGACACTTTAACAGATTTAAACCGTTTTAAGTACAATCAATCAGATTCAGCAAGTTTCTTTATCAAAGATTCTAGTGGTTTAGAGTTTAAAACAACCAACACCAACTTGATTCATTTGGTAACCAACCACCTAAAGGCAACTTTAGAACTTCGTAAAGCAGAAATTGAGAAGCAATTAATTTCTTTTGAGTTGTAAATTCAAATTACTCAATTTTAGAAACCTCGTTTGAAAAAACGAGGTTTTTTTATGTTTAAACTGTCATTATTTCGATTATATTATTGATGGTAGTAATAAACAAATTGTAGAACCTCCAAGGTTTTGTTAATGCTAAAGAAAGTTGATTTTTTGTACTATCAATCGTTTAAAACATCCGTTGAATTTCTATTCTTTTAAAATATAAGCTCGGTTATATGCAGCCTTGTAAAAAAGAAAACGAAGTAATACGCCAAAAATAAGTTGAAAGGAAGAAAATGACAAGAAATGCTCCTACGGATTGCTTCTTGCATTTTTTTCTGTTTTTCAACTTTTAAAAAGGGCATATTAATTCTTAATCTCTTTTACAATGAGCAAAGCAAACAGACATCTTCCCAATGAATTTAAAGCCTTTAACGATGCCTTTGAATCCTTATCACGCCGTTATGGATATTATTATGTCTTTGAAGATTTTTTAGACCTTTATATAGGCGCTTGGTCTTTTGATTATAAGTTTAATAAAGAACTATTACAAAAACGATATACCTTAGAACAAAGGCAAAAATTTACTTTGATGATCTACCAAGTAATCAAGATACTAGACAAAGAAATACAAAGTGATACCGACTGGTATGATTTTTTTGGAACATTTTACGAAAGTGCCTCTTTATCCAAACAAAAGGGATTTGCCCAGTTTTTTACTCCGATGGCGATTTGTAATTTTATGGCTCAAATTGTAGCTCCAAAAAATAATGAAACCTTTAGTGACCCTTGTTGCGGAAGTGGTCGCTTTTCTCTAGCCTCAAACTCAGTTTCTTTAGGAGGCTTTCACTTTTTAGTAGACCTTGATTTTACTTGTGTAAAAATGGCAGCACTCAATTTAATGCATCATGGAATTCATGGAATAGTAATTTGTGATAATGGATTATTTCCAGGCAAGGATTTTAAAGGTGCTTTTATTATCAATAGAAAATTACAACAAACAGGAATTCCACAAATTGAATATCTAGATAATGTACAAAAAGCATATAACTATGTACGCTATACCATCAACCCTTTTGAGACCGTTAGGAACCTAGCCAAGAAAGACAATAAAACACCACAAAAAACATCAGATGATTATCAAGATATTAAAGCCGTTTTAAATAAGAAAACAGGACAGTTTTCTATGTTTTAAAAATGATATTATTCTTTACAGTTAAAAACAACCTTACAATTTGTAAGGTTACTTTTCTTTAGATGAAGGACAAAACACATTTTAAAAATCCTCTTATTTCATTACTTTTCATTTCTAGGGTTTTTAAAAAGAGTTTAGACTTTGTTAGATTTTATTGCTCCTTTTCAAAACGAAAAAGATATTTTTTTCTCGTTTCCAAAATGAGCAAAATGAAATGAAAATATTTCAGCAAGTATGCAAATTTAGCCCCCAAAAAGGGGCTAAATTTTCAACTTGTTCAGGGATTGCATCCCTAAAAACCCTGCTACCTTTCTAACTCCATATTTTGATTTCGTTGTTTTTTATGAGTTTCTTCTATAAGAGATAATTGGTCTAATCTGTCTTGTATTTTTTCTAGTTGAATAATTTTGTCTTTCGGTATTTTTAACGTTGAGAATCGATATTTACGATTTTGGTATAGCACCCCTTTTATTTTGGAGCGGTAGGTATATATTTTTAAGTTTTCTACAGCTTTAATGTCTTTGGTAAATTGATTAAAATTTGTGACACTTGCCATTAGTTTTTGCACCAATTCTGCTACGGTTTCTTTTTGTGTTTTGTTTGTTTGTAAACGCAGTTTTAATTGATATTCGTTTTCGTTTCGTTTGTTTTTCTGCTCTTTTTGTATGTTTCTTGAAAGTTTTCTTTCTTTATTGGTATGAACAGTTGAATGCACGATTTGAGGGTATTTTTCTAAATGGTATTTCTCAAAATCAACAAGCAATTTTTTCATCTCTGTTTGACTCATTCTAAGGCGTTTTTTACTGCGTAACTCATTGCCACTTATCATTAGGTGTACGTGTTGATTATCATGACTTTTAGCAAGCACAATCGCATTTTGTAATCCTCGAAGCTCAATATATTTATGCATCAAATCTTGAAGCATTTCTGTTGTAATTACATTTTTATCCTCCTTTGAAATGGCTAAAATTTCATGATAAAAAGCTGTACTCCCCTTTCGTTTGGGTTGAAATTTATAATTCTCCAAAAAATCTTTGTGTATGGTTTGTAAGTCCAAACGATTGATGTTTTGCAAAACAATAGGAGCTTCAAAAGGATGTTCTATCTTTCCTTTATCGGTCAGAATATAATTTACAAGCTGTTTAGCAGAATAAATATTCTTTCTTGTTTTGAACTTAATAATCATGATTTTGATTTAAAAATTTAGCAATACTTTCTAATAATTTTGAGACAAAAAGCGGATCTTTTTTTTGGTGGTTGTCAATCCATATTTCCAATCGTGGTGGGTGATGAAGCTTTTGAGCAATGGATTTTTCTAATTCAAAAACAGTTTTTTTAAGCGTTTCAATATCTTTTAAACGAACCTCACTTGATAAATGTACATATTGTACACTTTCAGTAATTCGTAGGTTAATTTCTCGTAGTAATTTTTCTATTTGGCTTATATCTTGTGAATCTAAAGGAATATAGATTCCTTGATGATAAGCAAAAATACTCGCCTTTAAAAGTGTCGCTAAAGGCATATCATATTGCCTTGCTAAATCTTTAAGGTTTTCCATTTCCTGTTTAGTAAAAGAAAGCCTTTTTAGATATGTGTTTTCTTTGTGATTTCGATAATACTGTTGTGTATAGTTTGCTTTGTACTTCTTTTTAAAAGCCTCAATTTCTTGTAAATCCCCTTTTTCAATCAGCCCACTATCGAATAATTTTTGCTGTAAATTAGGTGGTTTCTTCATAATGGTTTGATTGTGTAAGAGGAATTAATACTGGATTTACAAAAGTGTTTGTTTCAAATTCGACAGGTTTGAGTTTAGACCTTTTCTTTAAACAAAATTGTTTAAAGTACGGATGCATTTTTAGAATTACAGGTGGGTAATTAGATACTAAAAATAAAGCCCTGTTTTTCTTCATTTGAATAATTTCTGTGGCATCTAAAACAGGTCGATTTTGTTGACGTATTTCTCCTTCAAATAAAATTTCTACTGATTTTTGTCCTGCTCTGTTAGAAACTTCATTGGCAATTTCTGAAGATGCACCAGGAAAAATTATTTTGGTACTGGTATTGCTCAAAATAGTAGCACTGGCATCACGCCCAAATAATTTCTTGATTTGAGAAATATCTTGAACTCCTAAACTCAAAGAACAATTATAACGCCTTAGAATACTGATAAGGATATCTAGGTCTTTTAAAAAATAATTTCCTACTTCATCTAGCAAAAAATACAATGGCTTTTTTGGGCGATTTTTTTGGACGAAATCAAATAAGATTCCATAGAAAACAGAAAGAATCAGTGCATTTCTTTTTAAGAGTCTTTCTGGAACAATGATAAAAAGAGCTGCTTTTGGTTTTGTTAGTTTCTCTAAATTGATGGTGTTTTTTGAAGTGATATGTGCTAAGTCTGAATAGATAAATAAATCTATAGTAGTGCTTAAACCTGCCTGTATATTCGTTCGTAACTTCACTTCTTTGGAGTGAAAACTTAAATAATCGGAAAACAAAATACCTTGGGTATTCTCAGATACAAAATCTTTAAATCCTTGTGTTTCCATTTGGTTTAATAAATGGCGAACATTCGATAAATTTTGATATTCAACATCTTGAGTTTTTACCAAGCGTAATAGAAGGTATAGTAAATTATTACTACTGAAATTCCAAAATTCATCTGTTGATCCTTTTGAGGCATTAGATGAAAACACGATTTGTTCCGCCAAAGCCTTCAGTTCGTCATTAGTAGTACAAAATGAAATTGGATTAAAAAATGCACTTAGAGTGACATCTTCAAAATTTAAAACTTGAATATCATAGCCTTGTTTTTTTAAATATCCTGAACTCGTTTTGAACATCGCTCCGTCTAAATCTGTGACTACAAAACTCTGATTTTTAGCTTTCAATAAGTTTGGTAGAAAATAGGAACTAGTTTTACCAATTCCACTTTTTCCCACCACCAAAGTATGGGTAAGGGCTTGTTTAATCGTGATTCGCTTTTTTCCGTTAACGACTAATCCTTTATTGAAACGAGAAAATAACTTACGTTTATCACTCGATTTCATTTGCGAGTGATCATACAAACGGTCATTGGGATTGATTTGCAACAAAAAGCATATCAAATCAAAGACTCCTTTGATTAAAACAAATAAAAATTCAAAAAAAATTTCGATAATGGTCTTCATTAATTTTTAGTTTTACGAATAATTAAAACAGGCGTAATTGGTCAATCAAAAAGATTAGAAATTTGCTCTTTTAAGAACTTTAAAAATGCTTTTAGCAGCGAAAACAATCCTTTGAGGATTTCTATAAGTAATTTTCCAAGTCCTACTAAAAGTGCTCCTAATCCGATAAAGAATTGTTGCGCTAAAAATCCAATTCCTTTAAACAGTAGTTTAATGGCATTTCCCATAAAGGAAAACGCAGTTGTCATGACCCATTTAAGAATCTGAAAAATTCCACTAAAAATAGTTTTGTAGATATTCCAAATTGGTTTTGCCCAACTAGGTATTACTATAGCAAAAATTACAGATAAAATGACAATGGCGTGTAGGCTCATAGTTGTAACATATATTTGAGGTTCGACAAAAAGTTTTAACGTCCTTTTTCCAGTCCTTTGGTTTGTATTTGTTCAATTTCTTTTATTTGCTCCATCCTCTTCTGACGTTCAATTTGAAGAGCATGATTAAAGCCACTACACAGCCCATTGAGAACAATATCTTTAGGTCTGGTTTCTTTTAAAGCGTGAAGCACATACTTGGCTTCTTCTGAAAGATGAGCCGGAACTTTATCATTAAGTTTGAATCCGTGATTAAATCCACTGGTGAATTTTTGCTCAAATTCACTTACTTTTTTGCTTGAAAAATTCATAGTTAAAAGGTTTTGTGTGCGTGTTTTTCTAAATATTTTAAAATTGAATCATAGCGATATAAAATCACTTTTTTCATCGGTTGTGTAAACTCTATTTCTCCACTATCACGTAGCGATTGTAATGTGGTTCTACTTTTTATGTTCAATAATTCCATCGCCTCAGTACTTGAAATCCAAATTTTTTCAGCGGGTTTTTGCATCATTTCTTCCATCATTTTTAACAGTTCCATTCTCAAATCTTCTTTGGAGACCATTAAAAACTGATTGGGTGTTTTATCGTCATTTAAAAAATCCATAATCTTGATTTTAATGACTGCCTTTTTCAAAAAAGGCAGTCGGTTGAATAATTTGGTATTACAGCAATAAATTTGCTTGAATGAATATTTTGCCACCTCTTTTTTCAATCATCGATTTATAAACACGAGAGAGGCGTTTAAAAATAAAATTATCATTATCAGAAGGCTCATGAATGACATACACTTCGATTCCTGTTAAATCACTAGGTAAAGGCATTTCATCTTGTAAATAGCTTTCAATTTTTTTAGGATTGTACTTTAAATCACTTTGAGCACTTTTTGTTAAAAAAGAGAGGTAATCAGAATTTTCTTTCAAATCCGTATAAGCCAGTAAAACTTTACGGTCTGAATCAGACCTACTCAATCGAATAAGTTCTCTACAAAAAGGCACATAAACGCTAGACGAAGGACGGTTCTTTTTTGCATCTTGAATTTCTGCAATGGCTAGCCCAATATTCTCTTTGAAAGCTTTTATTTCATCTTCCCTATCAAAACTATTACTCATTAAAATAGAGGGAACACCATTCAAATTATATTGATGGGTATAGTTTAAAAAAGTTTCTGTTAAGAATGCCTGACGGTAAATTCCAGCATCACGAGTGCTACCCACTAATCTATAGAGTTTTATCAATTCTTCACTACTGATGTGTTTTAGGGATGGAACATTGGAACTGGTAATATCAATCAAAACACTACATTCGGTCGTTTGGTAGTTTTTAGCACCAGAATCTTCACAGGAAGAGAGCAATGCAAAAACGGTTAAAAATAAAATCGTGTAAAAAAATCTTGGTAAAAAATTAATTGTTTTCATCATCTGTTGTATTAAAGGTTTCTGTTGTAAATAATAAGTCAATAGTGTTCGCATCTATAAAATCATATTCT
Organism: Herpochondria borealis; assembly: GCA_032274145.1. NCBI lineage: Eukaryota > Rhodophyta > Florideophyceae > Ceramiales > Ceramiaceae > Herpochondria > Herpochondria borealis. The sequence goes on along the minus strand of JAVCKV010542116.1, from coordinate 18,038 downwards.
TCAAAAGGATTTTCTAATTCAGGAATTGCATCAGTTGGGATTTGTATTTGAGAATCATCGTCAGAGAATAGGTTTACTTGCTGAATAAAAATTCCAATAGCTTCTTTTGGTTAAATTTGATAATTGCTTATGAACATTGTTGGCAACACTTAAATTTTTGTTGTAGGCTATTTGATAGCTTCTAATTTGTTCATAATTGTCTTTTAGTTCTTGCTCCACTTCTATTTTGTCAGCAGCATATTTTTTGAGAACTGCTTTCTTTTGCGTGGTTGCTTTTTTAGGGAAATCTTTTACCTCTTTTTTAAATTGTTTCAAGGCCTTTTCCTTCCCCTGGGTATCAAGTTTTACTTCTCGATTTTTCCTGTTCGATTCAAAGACCCTAGGCGATGGCACAAAGAAAATTTTCACAATTACTAAACTCACGTAAAATCCAGTATTGATAAGTATCAGGGTAAACTTAGAGACTACAAAACTGGCTCTTCCAGTTTGTCCTTGACTCATAATTTCCATCATACTGGTACGCATTTCTGCGATTCCAAAGGCTACTCCTATGACTATCAGTGAAAAAAATGCGATATAGAAAATTTTATTTTTAGCAGAAATTTTCTTGTTTTGAATGATTTTTGCGGTCGCCAAACCCATAGAAAAAGTGAATAACGAAATTCCAAAAGCGATAATCAAACTGGTAAAAAAATTTTCCCCGGCCTGAAATAAAAAAGCTTTCTGGTTTACGAATACCTCCGAAGATAAAATTCCTACACTAATTAAGACGGCAAATAAAATAGGCCAAAAGACATTTTTATATGGATGCTCTCCAATGGCAATATTATTCTGTCTGATTTGTTTTTCTAACTTATCTTGTTCGGCTTGGATATCTGTTTTTTCTTGTTCAATCCTATCGTCAATTTCCTGTAAGTCAGCTTCTTTTTGTGTTTTAAGTCCTTTTAAGGTCGAAGCAAGTGTCGCAATTATTTTGTTATCCTTTAACTGACGAAAGGCTTGTTCAAACTTGGTTTTATTTTCTTGAATGGTGTTTTCTAAAGAACCACTAATGTCATTGAAAAGCCCCGTTACTTTAGCGATAATCGTGCCTACATAAGGTATTTCAAGAATTTTCACATCCGATTTAGGAGGATTATTTTTTCCAATATTGATTCCTTGTTTGCGTACTTCTGGAAAGAAAACACTTACAAAAGCAGCAATCAGTTTTTCGATATAACGAATTGGTCTTTTATCTTCTTTTTTTTCTTTGTTGTTGTTAAATGGCATAATTTTAAATTTTGGTACTCAAAAAATTGAGTATTGTTTATATTGTTTTTTTACTTTTTAAAATGAGTTTTCATTAATTAAGAACTGTCCATTCTTTGTTGTATATATTCTTGTAATTCTTTATTTCTACGTGGAAAAAGATGGGAGAAATAATGATTTTCTAAAATGCTGATAGCATTTGAAATACTGGCTTTGCTATGAGAACAATTATTGACAAGACTTATCTTGTCCAAAATTGGGAGTGTACTTCTGAATAAGTAACTCAAATAGGTATCTATCAAAATTGGATAGTCGTCTAGCATTTGTTCCGAAAATTGGATGTCAAAAAAATTAAGACTTTCTAATATCTTGTGGTTTGGATTCGTTTTCATGATCTTATTTATTTGTTTTTACTTTCAAAAAAAACAGAATGAAGAACATAAAAGTCATTTATGTTTTTAATGATTCTTGGTTCTAGTTTGCTAAAAATTACTTTTGGTTTAGTTTGTTTTCTTTTAACCTTTTTAAATAGTACTAACATTATTTTTGGTTTTAAATGGTTCATTTTATGTTGCAAATGTATAACCATAAATGAATTTGAAACAAATATAAATCACTATTAATCAGTAATTTACACTGCTACTTGTTTGCTACTTGTTTGCTGGTTATTTGTTACTTTTCTGTTACTTTTTTCAAAGCTCCTGTAAATCTTAAGAATAGAAAAATGGAGTAAGAAAAAGACTACATTGAAAAAATGTAACAGATTATTTTTGAAATTATAAAGTCAGGAACTTTATTTATATATGTTTTCCAAACATATAGTCTAATGCAACTTTACCGTACCCTTTTAAATGATTGCTACTTTCGTCAATATCTTCTAAGGTGTAGAGTACATAATCATGATATTGCTCGACTTTTTTTCCAACAGCGTCTGGGAAGTATTCTGGATTAAATCCGAAAGGGTCAGAACCAAAATTTTCAGAAGCATAAGAACCTCGACAAAAAATGACAGGGAAGTTTCTTAAAATCTTTTTAAAAGTATGACGGCTAACATTAGTGTTTTTAGGAATTTGAGCAAAATGCTGGATCACATCAAAACCTATTTTAAAAGGATCATTTCCGTGAAATACTTGTTTTATATCTCTTCCCATTTTGAAAACGTTATGAATTTCTTGAATGCCTCCTAATCCTATTAGTTTCCGAACACGCTCACTATAAAATGCTGTTTTATCATAAAGCACTCGGTCTTCAGATGCATTGGGAAGTAATTTCCAGTTTTTTTCATATGCCTGAAAGCAACCGTCAAAAGAGTTTAACATTTAAAAATGATAAAAGAAACATTGCTATATTAGCAATCTAAATGTATTTGTCAAATCTGAATGGCTGGATTAGTTAAACCTTACTTATTAAAAATTCTAAAAAAGAAACTCATCAAGGATGAAAAGGGGTTTAGTAAGTATGTTTTTGATTCTTCAGGTGAGCTAAAATATCCTGATAATCTGGGAGAATTAGTTAAAGATACTTGTACTAAACATTTATGGTCTTTGCGAAAAGATAAAACGAAAAATCTAAGAAAGGAAGATTTTGGAGATAATGGTCAAGAAGATTGGGAAGAAATGTTCAAAAAAGAACATAGAGCTAACGATGATTTTATTACTAAAGATGAAATAATCTATCACATAACGACTGACTCAGGTTCTTTGGAGAAGACACTCACTTATAATATAGAAGGAAATAATATCGATGGATTAAAATTTCACTATCCTAAAACTTTTCACACTGTTGCTTGGTGTTTAGGTTATGAATGTTGGAATAATTTGAAAAAGTATACTCCAGAACAAACTCTAACAGAGCTAAAAAATAAATTTGACAAACAGCTTGGCTATGAGGAAGTAGTTTCTGAAATAGATAACCAACTGCAATTATTGAAAGACAATAGCAAAAGAAAAATAGAACAGAAATTACCTCAAAAAAAAACTGAGCCTAAAAATAAAGCATTAGCCGTCAAACTAAAAGGAAAAATAATAAATGAAAAACAGATAGAAGATAAATTCCGAACAATATTAAATAATACATATGATTTAATAAGAAGATTTTATATTTCTTTTATCTTTTCTATAGTAGGAGTTTTGTTAATTGGTTTATTTTATTTAGCAAGTTACAACAAAAAGGTTGAGCCTAAAAAGGATAGGCAAGCAAAATTAAATACCCAAGAAAAATCAGCCTTTAACTCAATTAGTAAAGATTCGCTACAAATATTAGTGCTAAGGTTTACTAGTAATATTGAAGAAAATAGAGATAAAGTTCATTGCCCTGGAGAAAATATTGCAGAAGAGATAAAAGAAATAATCACGCAAAGACAAAACACAAAAAGTGAAAAAGGAAAAATAACAAGTTTTCCAGTAAAGTGCGTATACAAGCCCCAAGTATTGTCCCCTATAAGCATATTTGACAAAAATACTGCGAAAGAAATAGGAGTTCACCATAACGCAGATATAGTAATTTATGGAACGTTTGATAGTTATAACAAACCATGCGGTGATGGTCAATTGTGTTTTTTATCACAACCATCAGATACACTATTAACAAAAGCTAATGCTGCGGATAAATATTTTTTAAAAAAACAACTTACAGATTCAATAAAAATCCCTCAAATTAGAAGTTTTAATAGAAGTAATGAAACTCATATTGATAAATTAAATTTAGAAACCTGGTTAAGATCTGTCTTATCCAGTAAGTTAGGAAAAAATGATATAGAACTATTTTATATAGACCCCAAATTACCTAAAAAACTACTCTCACAAAAATATTATGAACGCTCAAAAATTAATAATATAAGTTTTACTCAAAAGATTAAAGATCTTTTTTCAGCATATGAAAACAACCCTAAGAGTATAAAAATTTTAAAAGAAATATGCGAAAATAAATATGGAAGACCAAATGACAAGTATTTTAATGAACTTATAAAACTGTCTGAGGTGTCAGAAAGTTATTTGTTAAGGGGACAATCATTAATAGAGAGGTACAATTATAGTAATGGCACTCTTATTGAAACTAAAACGTATAAACAGAAAGCAAAAAATGATTTATATAAAGCGTTAAAGTTATCGCCAAATAGAATTGAAACTTATTTGAGTATAACAGGTAAAAGAGAAAACATCTTAACAGGATCATATGATTTTAGAAAAGGTTTTTATAGTGTATTAGAGAAAAGTGAAATAGATAGCTTACTAAATAGAGGAATATATCTAGCAAAAAATAATACACAGTATTTATCGGATTTATATGCTGGGAAAGCTAACATAAAACTTCAATTTAAAGACACTTTTGCCTTTATAAATAATATGAAGAAGGCTATATTGTTAGAACCCAAAAAGGAATTTTTTCGAAATTCACTTATAGGAATTTATAAGAAACAAAAAAAGAAGCATTTAATTATTGAAGAATATAAGTCTCTTATAAAATCTGATTCAACAAACTATTTTCATTATGAAAGTTTTGGAAATTATTTTTATAGAATAAAGGATTATGAAAATGCTGAGAAGCAATATAAAAGCAGTTTAATAATAGATGAATATAAGGGGTCTGGAAGATTAGGTTATTTTTATTTATCTAGAGGAAATATTAAATTGGCTCTCGAAAACTTTACAAAGCAAATTGAATTAGATACAACAGGTAATTACAGTCTTTTTAATAATAGAATTAGAGTTAGAAAAAAATATTTAATTGATAAAACATCTAATTTTAATGCTAGAAAAGAAGTTATCTCATTAATAAGAAAAGATTATGAAATGCTTAAATATGTTGATAATTATTATCTAGAAGAATACGCAGATTTTTTAAAACAGAATAAATTTTATAATGAGGCTCTTAGTCTTTACGATAGTATTATTTTAAAGTTTCCTTCTAGAAACAAAGCTTATTGGAAAAAAGCAGAAATTTATGCAACGAAAAAAAACAAAGAAGAAGTTTTTAAAAATTATGAATTGGCAATTATTAATGGATATATATATTTTCAAAATATTATTAATTATTGTATAAGAAATAAAGATACAATAAACGAAAAAATATATATTAAAAAGTATTGGGAGAATACTGGAAGAAAAAGATTTAGCTTAATTTCCGATTCAAAATACTTTAAGGAAGAAGAAAAGAAAAAAGAGGCAGATAGGCTTTTAAAAGTTATTAAAAAGGAGAATGGAAAAACTACTATCTATAAGTTTTTGTGTAATTATCATTACAAAAAAAAGAATTTAAATAAAACAAATTATTATTTAGAAAAATGGATAAAATCTAATAGTGAAAATTTTTATGTACCTGATTTAAAAAAGTTTGATAAAAATAAGACTATTTCTATTTTAAAAAACATTATAAGAAAACACTCAAAAGATTATAGATATTATAGAATTCTTGGAGAGTTTTATGAGTACAATGAATCTAATAATAATGCTTTTGAGCTTCTAAAAAAGAGTGTTTCTTTAAGTGAGAACAAACAGAAGTCAATAAAAAGAATAAACGATTATTTAAGAAATCGTAAAGATACTATAAACGGTAATAGATGGTTTAAAGAATTGACAGCCGAAAACACTAAGTATTTATATGATTATTTTAAGTTTTTAAAAGATTCATACTCTTCTTCAAATAAAAATAAAGAAAAATTAGAAACATTAAATGAATTCATCTTTAAAGATTCTATAGTTAATAAAGAGATAAATCCTGAATATTTAATTGATAAATCAGAATTACTTTTTGTAATGAATCAAAAAAATAAGGCTTTAGAAATTCTAAATAAATTAGATTTAAAAAACCATAAAGACTTACTTCTAAGACGAGCTCAATTATATAAGCGATATAAATATTTTAAAAAAGTATTAGAAGATTATAATAGTTTAGTAAAAATAGATTCATCATATATTTATAACAGAGGAGAGTATTTTTTTGAACAAAAAAAATACAGATATGCTTTAAAAGACTATGAGAATACCATAAGGTATAAGTCTAATAGAAATCAGAATACTACTTATTTGTATGACAAAGTAGCAAGTATATATTGTGATCAAGAAGAATGGAATAAAGCAATTGAGGTATATACTAGTATATTGAAAATTGATTCTACTGCAATAAATTACCTTAAAAAGAGGTCTCAATGTTATATCGCTAAAAAAAAATTTGAAAAAGCTTTTAACGACATTGATAGAATTGGAAAGTACTTAGAAACGAATAAAACCTATTCTGAAAATTATAAATATATTAAAGATAGTTCATCAGCTTTTGCAAAAAAGGGAGATATAAAAAGCTCAATAAAATTATTAAGAAAATCAATTGAATGTGATATTAATTATTTAAAGAAAGATAAAAAGGATGTTATATTTAAATATTTCAACTTGGCTACAAGATTGAAGTCTCAAGACAATAAAAAAGGAGTATTATCAATCTTGAATGAAATAATTAAAATAGATACTACTTCGAAAAATTTTTTAAGAAGGGCTGAATTTTATTTTTTGACAGATGACTTTGATAATGGGGTAGAAGATATAATTAATGCTAAAAAATTAGATAGCGCTAATGAGTTAAATGAATTTGACTATGAATGGGTATTTGGGAATAAATTATATAATTTAAAAGAAAAAGAAGAGTGGGATAAATTAATAAATATTTATACTGAACTACTGAAAATTGAATCAAAGGGAAGCTATTATAATGGACGAGCAATAGGATTTACTAATGAAAAAGAATATGAGTTAGCACTTAAAGATTATGATTCTGCAATTTTTTATTCAGAAGAAAAGACAGGGAAATCATCTTTTCTAAGAGAAAAGGTTAGGCTTTTAGTAAAACTAAAACACTTTAAGGAAGCAGAGAGTGAATTGAAAAAAGCCATTAAACATAGTCCAAAAGAAGCTAATAACTATTCTGTTTTTGCGTATTTATTCAAAAAAAGAGAGTTACAAGATGAAGCAATAAAAATGGCTTCTAAGGCCATTGAATTAAACGACACTATCGCTTTTTATTTTAACTATCGAGGCACTATACATTATAATTTCAAAAACTATAATGAAGCGTTAAATGATTATAATATTGCGCTTAAAATAGATTCTTTAGATAGATGGTATAACCATAACAAAGGAGATGTATTAGTGAAATTAGGACAACCAAGGGAAGCTTTAAGATTCTACTCTAAGGTAGAATTAGATACTAAATTTCATTTTTATTATCATATATTGATTACCTATGTAATATATATGTATTGGTACATTTCTATTCCTATATTATTATTGTTTATTCTTTTCTTTTTTAGGAAAAAGTTAAATAGAAAGTTTAAATTATATAAAAGTTAGAATCTTTGAATTTAAAACAACCTTAGTTTAGACTCAAAACGAACCAAACTAAGTCATATTAAAATCAAATTTGTTTTAGGTATGTTTTAGGTAAGAATAAAAGGGTTTTATAAAATTTTACAAAACCCTTTTGTACTCAAGGCGGGAATCGAACCCGCACTTTCGAAAAAACTGGATTTTGAATCTAGCATTCCTATTTTTTTTTAGTTCTTTTAAGATAATTTCATTTTGTTCCGTTTCTTTACTGGCTATTACAAGAATCAGGGTTTTTTTTGTATTTTAGCATCACTAGAATTGAACTATCTATTTTAGTTCATATTCTAGTAAATAAGCACAAATTAATTCAATGAGTACATGCAAATTGAGTGCAAATACTGTTTTTAATCATTGAAAAATAAATATATTTCATTTTTTAACTAATTGATTACAAAATAGATAAATAAAATATTTAACAAAACTTTAACACATAACAAATACTGATTGAAACGGCATCCTTTTCTGAATGAGATTCCTGCCTACGCAGGAATGACAGACAGAAAAGATATAGTGAAAAGCAGGAAATAGCTTCAAATAAAAACCAACTTCGACAAGCTAAGTTTGACATTCAAAACGATACTTCTAACACTTTTTAGACTTATTATTCATTAATACTTTTAACAAAATTTAAAAAGGTTTTTTTATGAAGTTCTAAATCCATACTAGGAGAAAGTGCTACACGTGCAATATAATCTTTGTCACCTTCTTTAGTTGTTCCTTGAGTAGATGTTGCAGGTATGGTCCAATAACATCCATTTAACTGACCGTAACTCACACAGTATTTACTTTCATTTGGAATTTTAGTAATCATTAAATTGATTAATTTATGATTTAATATTCTTTTATAAGATTCTCTTTCTTCAACAGTATTTCCTTTTGTAGGAAGATCTAATGAAAAAACAGACGGAGTAAACCCTTGTTTTGCTAATTCCTCTGATACAAAATTGATTTTAGCTTCTGGTAAACTATCATTAATGAAGTTTACAAATTCACGAGTATTTTTATAAGCATCCTTAATTCTTTGATTCATTGAAGGTAATTGCTTCGCTAATATTTCATATTGAAGATCAGTAGCCTCATTATCACAAAGTGTTAAATGTATTTCTATTTTCTCCATCAAAGCTTCGGCTTTTTCATTTCCTACACAGTAGCCAGCAGTACATTGCCCACCACTTGGAAACTTAGATCCACTAGCATACGAAATTGCTCTAACCGTTGAGAGTATTTCACCTTCACCTAAAAAGTGTATGTTGGGACAAAACGTTTGATCTAAAATAAAAACTGAATCTATAGCAATTTTGCCAGTTGCAGTTTTACGTTCTTTTGTTAAAACATCCTTTAATTGTATTAAATCTGGAACTTCAACTCTTGGATTTGTTGGAATTTCAGCAATGATGTAAGGAACCGCATCTTCGTTTGCAATTTTAGCTAAAACAGTATCAATACTTTTTACCATATCATTATCACCATCAACTGCTAAATCTACCACTTCAACATTGTCAATACAGGCAGCAACACGTCTGGCTTGGTCATTTGTTCCGCCATAACAATTTGTAGGGACAATAAATTTGATAGCCTTTCCTTTATGCTTTTCTAGTGCATCATGAATGAGCCCCATCATAATTGCATATTGAATAGATAGTCCGCTAGAACCCACTAATGGCTTTATAGTTGTACCAGTAATTTCTGTAATTGAATCTAAAACATCTGTTTTATTTATCTCAATATTACTTTTGATATTCTCAAAAGAAGATTTTTTTACTAGCGATTTTAAGGCAATAAGAGAATTGGCAGGCGTCATTGCAATAGTTTCTCTTCTTCTTACATGTTGAATTTCTGAAATATAAGATTCATTTTGTTCGCCATTTACTAATAAAACACTTCCTAAATGAGTATGAAAATTGATGAAAAAGTCAATATTTGGATTGAGGTCAATACTACCAATTTCATCTTGTTGTGAAATGAGAATAGTACTTCCGTTAAATTCTGAAATGGTTGCTAGATTCTTAACTTTCTTTAAATTAAATTTATAAACATAAATACTCTTTAGTATTTCAACATCAAAGAAATCAGGTAACTCACCAGTATAAATGATTTGAGTATTTTTATTCTCTAATAAATTTTTTCTTAAGATTGCCAAAATAGGAACTGTCTTTGATGAAAAACTTATTACATTATTGGACTCTAGATTATTTAATTTACCAATTCCCCATTCTAGTACACAAGATAATGGATGACCTAATCGAATATAATCATAAGAAGTAGGTAATTCATTTAATGCAGATGATTTAGAATTATTCTCATTAAATAAGGCTTCAAACTGTTCTAAAAATTGAATTTTTGCCAATTTCTCATCATAAATATCTAGTCGATGCGTTGTTAGATTTAACCAACCAGTTGGCATATTTTCTAATACATCTTTAATATAATTTAGCATTTTATTCTCTTGCATTATTTTCATCTTTAGATAGATTGTAAAGATACAGTAATTAGATTTTTTTTAAAAGTGTTACAAGACGTTTTGTTACATTATGTCCAATGTAATAAGAATATATATTGTTTGAATACTAAAAGTTCAGGACATGTAACTTATACTCAGGGCTAGTTTAAAGAAGTTAAAAATCGATTTAAAAATAAATCGAGTAAAAAGAAAAGACATTCAATAAAAAATCCCAAGCAAAAAGCATGGGATTTTAATATTTAAAAAGTATTATTTCTTAATGAAACTACATTTCCAATGCTTTTGCAGGGTTGTTATCCATTAAAATTTCTACTGGATTTTCTAATGCTTCTTTCACAGCAACCAAAAACCCAACAGACTCTCTACCATCAATAATTCTATGGTCATAAGACAAAGCAACATACATAATTGGCTGAATTACAACTTCGCCATTAACTGCCATTGGTCTGTTTACAATATTGTGCATTCCTAAAATTCCACTTTGTGGAGGATTAATAATTGGCGTAGACAACATAGAACCAAATACACCACCATTGGTTATAGTAAATGTTCCACCAGTCATTTCATCAATTGTAATTTGTCCGTCTCTTGCTCTTAAGGCTAAACGTTTTACTTCGCTTTCAACTCCTCTAAAAGATAAATTCTCTGCATTTCTAATAACAGGAACCATTAAACCTTTTGGTCCAGAAACTGCAATAGAGATATCGTTAAAATCATGTTTTATTTGAAAGTCTCCATCAATCATAGAATTTACATCTGGATACATTTCTAAAGCTCTTACAATTGCCAATGTGAAGAAAGACATAAAGCCTAAACCAACTCCGTGTTTTGCTTTAAAGTCTTCTTTATATTGTTTACGTAAATCGAAAATAGGTTGCATATTAACTTCATTAAAGGTAGTTAACATGGCAGTTTCACTTTTTACAGCAACCAAACGCTCTGCTACTTTTCTACGTAGCATAGACATTTTTTTACGTTCTGTATTTCTAGAGCCATTTGCCGGTTGAGTTCCCATAGAAGGAACTGCTTTTACAGCATCTTCTTTGGTAATTCTTCCATCTTTTCCTGTTCCTTTTAAAGAATTAGCGTCCATTCCTTTTTCTGCTAAAACTTTCTTAGCAGCAGGCGAAGCAGTTCCAGTTGCATAGGTTTTAGCTTTTGGCTCTTCGCTTTTAGCTTTTGGCTGTTCACTGACAACTGTAGACTGTTGACTGCTAACTGAACCTCCTTCTGGTTTTGCAGCGCTAGTATCAATTAAGCAAACAACTGCTCCAACTTCTACAGCATCACCTTCTTCAGCTTTTAAAGTAATAATTCCACTTTCTTCCGCAGGTAATTCCAACGTTGCTTTGTCAGAATCTACCTCTGCAATTGGTTGATCTTTTTCTACATAATCTCCATCTTCAACTAACCAAGTTGCAATTTCTACTTCTGTAATCGATTCTCCCGGAGAAGGAACTTTCATTTCTAAAATCATCAGTTCTTATTTTTACTTGTACTGAACTTGTTTCAGTATCTAATTTATTATTTTTTATTACTTGGGCGTTTTAACAGGCTTTCCACTGTATCTTTTTATTTTTTTGTCATTGCGAAGTTTACTTTTTTGTAAACTGTGGCAATCTCTTAATCATAACAGATTGCTTCGTTCCTCGCAATGACGCCTATTAATATAGGCAATAAAAAGGTTAAAGCTACAAAAAAGTAGCTGAACGGTGTAAATCCTTAACGCGCTTACTCATTACTAAAAACACTATCAATAACCGCTTTATGTCGTTTTTTGAATCGTGTACTAGAACCTGCTGCTGGTACTGCATAGTATTTACGAGAACGAACATTTAACTTTACTAAATCTAAACGCTCTAACATAAAACTCCATGCTCCCATATTTCTAGGCTCTTCTTGTGCCCAAACATAGTTTTCTACATTTGGATATCTATCTATTACTTGTTGTAATTTTTCTAAATGTAACGGAAACAATTGTTCAATTCTAACCAAAGCAACATCATCTCTTTCTAAAATTTCACGTTCTGCTAATAAATCATAATAAAATTTACCCATACAGAAAACCAGTTTCTTTACATTTTTAGGATTTAATGTATCATCAATTACTTCTTGGAATTCTCCAGTTGCTAATTCTTCAATAGTGTTAACAGCTTTTGGATGACGTAATAAACTTTTTGGTGTAAATACAATTAGTGGCTTTCTATAATTACGTTTCATTTGTCTACGCAATAAATGATAGAAATTAGCAGGCGTTGTACAATTTGCGACAGTCATATTATCAACCGCGCATAATTGTAAATAACGTTCTATTCTTGCTGAAGAATGTTCAGAACCTTGCCCTTCATATCCGTGTGGAAGTAAGACAACAATTCCATTTTGTAATTTCCACTTGTCTTCTGCCGCAGAAATATATTGATCAAACATAATTTGCGCTCCGTTAGAGAAATCTCCAAATTGTGCTTCCCAAATTGTTAATGTATTTGGATTTGCCATAGCGTAACCATAATCGAAACCTAATACACCGTATTCAGATAATAACGAGTTGTAAATCGTCATTTGTCCTTTACTTTTTGGATTTGTATTTAATAAATTGATGCGTTCTTCAGAAAGTTCATCACGTAAAATAGCATGTCTGTGAGAGAAAGTTCCTCTCTCTACATCTTGTCCAGAAATACGAACGTTAAAACCTTCTTCCATTAAAGAACCATAAGCAAGATTTTCTGCCATTCCCCAATCTAATTGATTGGTTTCAAAAGCCATTTTTGCCCTTCCATTTAAAATACGTTCTGCTTTTCTTAAAAATTTCACATTTTCTGGAACTGTAGAGACTACTTTTGCTATGTTTTTTAATTTATCAACAGCATAGGTTGTATCTGTTGGCTTCAACATTGCTTCTAGTTGCTGACGAACAAAACCTTTCCAAGTAGATTCCATGAACTCTTTTACTTTGGAAGTTTTTACTTTTTTAGATTCGTCAAACTCCTTTTCTAGCATTTCTTTAAACTCTGAAGTAATTTTTGATAAATAATTTTCATTAATACTTCCTTCAGAAACTAATTGTTCTGCATAAATATCTTTTGGGTTTTTATGCTTTGCAATTGCTTTATATAATTTTGGTTGTGTAAAACGAGGTTCGTCACCTTCATTATGTCCATACTTTCTATATCCTAATAAATCGATAAAAATATCCGACTTAAACTTCATTCTAAATTCTAATGCCATTTCCATTGCATGACAAACAGCTTCTGTATCATCTGCATTTACATGTAAAACAGGAGATAAAGTTACTTTAGCAACGTCTGTACAATATGTACTTGAACGTGCGTCTAAATAATTTGTAGTAAAACCTATTTGGTTATTTACTACTATATGAATAGTTCCTCCAGTTTTATAGCCGTTTAACTTAGCCATTTGAGTTACTTCATAAGCAATTCCTTGTCCAGCAATTGCAGCATCACCATGAATTATAATTGGTAAAATTTTACCTTCATCACCATTATATTTTCTATCAATTTTTGCTCTAGTAATTCCTTCTGCAACAGCAGCAACAGTTTCTAAGTGAGATGGATTTGGAACTAAATTCATTTTAATTTCATTACCGCCTCTATAGGTTTTACTTAATGTTAAACCTAAATGATATTTTACATCTCCATCTATATTTTGATCTTCAAAATCTTTTCCTTCAAACTCACTAAATAAATCTCTAACAGGTTTTTTGAAAATGTTTACTAATGTGTTTAAACGACCTCTGTGCGCCATTCCTAAAACACACTCTTCTACACCATATTTCTCAGCCGCATCACGGAGAGCAACACTAATTCCAGGAATTAAGGCTTCTCCACCTTCTAATGAAAAACGTTTTTGACCAACATATTTTGTTTGTAAAAAACTTTCAAAAGTAACAGCTTGATTTAATTTAGAAAGAATATACTTTTTAGCATCTACAGAATAATTAGGGTGATTGTCATTTTTATTTATACGGTCTTGCCACCACTTTAATTTTTCTGGATTACGCATGTACATATATTCAACTCCAATAGAGTCGCAATAAATACTTTGTAAATGTTTTATAATTATAGAAAGTTTAGTTTTTCCTAAACCAATTACTTCACCTGCAGAAAATGTTTTGTCTAAATCTTCTTTTGATAAGCCAAAATTCTCAATATCTAAATTAGGTTGATACTGCCTTCTTTCTCTAACTGGATTTGTTTTTGTGAATAAATGTCCACGAGTTCTATAACCATTTATTAGATCTACAACTAAAAATTCTTTTCTTACTTCATTAGGAATTTCTGTAGAAGTACCTTCTTCTGAAAAAGAGTAATCTTCATTTGCTAGATCGTATCCTTGAAAAAAACTTCTCCAACTAGGTTCAACTGCATCCGGATTTGTTAAATATTGATCGTATAAGTCGGCGATAAAGCCAGTATGTGCTGCGTTTAAGAACGAAAATTTGTCCATATAATATTTTCTGCTTTAAGTATAAGCTTATTACTAAAGCAAAAATACAATTTTTGAAATAAAGGGTTGTTTATTTTTTACGATAAAATAAATAAAAATTTATTGTTTTTTTTCTGAAAAGAATTTGGCAGTATTCTAAAAAGATATATATTTGCACTCGCTAATCACAATTTGTGAAGCAAACTCCTCCTTAGCTCAGTTGGTTAGAGCATCTGACTGTTAATCAGAGGGTCCTAGGTTCGAGTCCTAGAGGAGGAGCAAATTAAGAGTGAAAGCTTAAGTTCTTTAAAAAATATGAGTACGCGAAAGTAGCTCAGGGGTAGAGCATCACCTTGCCAAGGTGGGGGTCGCGGGTTCAAATCCCGTCTTTCGCTCTATTCTTTTTAAATTCCATGCTGAAGTGGTGGAATTGGTAGACACGCTGGACTTAAAATCCAGTGGTCAGTAATGGCCGTGCGGGTTCAAGTCCCGCCTTCAGTACAATAACCGTTGTTAATCTTTTGATTTTCAACGGTTTTTTGTTTTTACAAACCTCTTCTTGCCAACATTTTACCCTAACCTATTATTACAAAATCAACTTTCAATACCTTTAATTCTATTTTTTAATAGCCCAATTTTTATTGTGTCTACTTGTTTTAAATTAATACTAGCTTCCATCGATAGCAGACTGTCCCAAAAAGTTAGACATTAATGTTATGCTTAAAAAAAGCCATGTATAATTATACATCTAAACTTGACTTTTCTACTCATAAAAATACCCCCAATTAGTGTCTAACTTTTTGGGGGCAGTCTATTTCTGAATCGGTTTTTTACATTTGCGTTTTCTAAAGTTAGTCTACTTTTAAAAACTTCTTTCTCACTTCTAAATGAGTATTACTAATTTTCACCATATAAATGCCATTAGATAAATTAGAAATATCTAAAGCTTCATTAGAAATATATTGCTTTTGTTCTAAAACAAGTTTTCCTAATACATTGTATATTTTTAATGATACATTTTCTAAATGCTCTGTCTCTAATTTCATAAAATTAGAAGATGGATTCGGATACAATCGAACTGAATTTAATAACAATTGATTCTCATTTATCCCTAAAGCATTTATAGATAATTCTTGCGCTACAGCTTCTGCTGCTTCGTAATTAGTATTTCCTGCTTGATTTGCAGTAATTATAGTTGTACCCGCAGTTAAAACTGTAACTGTGTTTCCAGAAATGGTTGCCACATTTTCATCTGAACTTGTATAGGTAATTACCAAGCCTGATGTACTTGTTGCTGTTAACTCAAAAACATCGTTTGTATGATTTAAAGCATTAAATGTTATTGTTTGCGATGCTTTTAAAACTTCTAAAGATTGTGCTGTAGAAGCTTCGTTGTAATTAGTGTTTCCTACTTGCGTTGCTGTAATCGTTGCAGTTCCTGCACCAACAACTGTTACCGTATTTCCTGAAATAGTCGCTACTGTTTCATCTGAACTTGTATACTCTATTGCTAAATTAGAAGCTGTGGTTGCAGATACATTAAAACTTGCATCGCCAAATATTTTGCTTTCTAAAGTTCCAAAAGTGATGATTTGATTTGCTTTTGTAATGGCTAAAGTTCCTTTAGTACCTGCTACGAATGTATAATTTGTTGCATTGGCACTTGTAATATTTATTTCAATAGGATAATCTCCAACATCAGATGTTAAACTTGCTGTTGTGCTTGTTGTTGGAATAGTGGTTAAATCAGTTGCATTATCTGAATTTTTAAATCCTGTATAAGAAAGTGTAAATGCTGGATTTGCAATACCATAAACTCGTGATTTATTATCCGAAGTTGCTGTTAATTCTGCTTTTGCAATCGTTACCGTTATTGTTTCTTCTGCAGCTAAATAATTTGCAGTTTCTGCAACACTTGCTTTTAGTGTTACAGTACCTGCTTTAACTATGGTTATATTTTTACCCGACAACATAACTTCTCCAGCACCTCCACCCACAACACTATAGGTAACTGTTGCTGATGAAGTTGAAGTTGCTGCTAAATCGAAATTAGCATCGCCGTAGGTTTTTGAAACATTCTCGAAAGTAAACACTGGGGTTTCTTTTAACTCATAAGCACCAATGTCTATAGTAACTTCAGATAAACGAGGATTTCCCGCTAAATCTTTGTCTGTAGCTATACTACCGCCTGCATTTGTATATAAAATATTAGAACCTGCATTTATGGCAATACTTCCTACTTTTAAACTGAAGTCATTAGTGGATGCAGCTTTAAAAAGCTCTGCTATTGTTAAACCCGTTGTATTTATATTACCATTAGTAATATCTACACTACCTTGTATAATGGAGTTTTTAATTACAGGTGATGATGAATTATCGTAAATACCAGCATCAGTATCAGCTGTATTTCCAAGAAGTATGGTATTACTAATGATTAGTGAACCAAAAACCTGACACATTCCTCCACCGTTAGCTGCAGTATTACCTGTAATGGTATTATTACTAATTGTTAGTGATGAATATTGATTAAAAACACCACCACCATTAGTGGTTGCAGTATTCCCGCTAAAGACAGTATTACTGATGGTTGAGGAACAATAATTATTAGCCATACCGCCACCATATCCAGACGCAGTATTCCCTCTAAAGGTAGTATTATTTATAGTTGGTGAAGAGTCAGAACTATTATACATACCACCACCATTAACTGCATTATTCCCGATAAAGCTAGTATTTCTTATGATTGGTGAAGAATAAAGAGAATTAAACATCCCACCGCCAGAATTAGAAGCAGTATTCTCGCTAAAGGTAATATTACTAATGATTGGATAAGAAGAAGAAGAAGAAGAAGAATTGATAACCCCACCTCCATTACTCTGATTAATACTTTTTGTATTTACAGTTACAGAACCAGTATCATTTGCATTACCATCAGAAACGGTAAAACCATCTAAACGTGACGTACCAACTTCACCAGCAATTACAACTACGTGATACGAATTATCTGTATTATTTATAGTAGTTACAGAACCACCGCTTACAACATTTTTTATACCCAAATCTCCACTTAAAATGGTTTTATTAGCTGCATTACTTAAGTCTCTGTCTCCTAATAAAGCTTCTGTACCTAAAAAACCACCGTACATTTGTACATTACTTACCATTAAAAAGGCATTCTCTCTGTTTTGATCTGTTCCAAAATTAGCACCGTCTTCTGGGCTGTATAATGGGTAATACGTACCTTTTGCTACGTAGATTTTTAAAGGTGCTACTGTTGTAAAGTTTGCTTTGTTAGTATTTGCCCAAAGCAATGCATAAGCTACTTCTTTTGTTGCATTTGCCCAAGAATCTCCGCTACCGTTTCCTGTAGCAGTTTTGTTTACATATACAATATTATTAGCATCTGGTGTTAAAATAGGCGTTTGAGACTCGTAAGCACCAATATCTATGGTATTTTGAAATACTCTTGGGTTACCCGCCAAATCTTTGTCTGTGGTTATACTACCACCTGC
>JAVCKV010542005.1:0-11184 GCA_032274145.1 Herpochondria borealis | reverse complement strand
CATACGCATACGCATACGCATACGCATACGCATACGCATACGCATACGCATACGCATACGCATACGCATACGCATACTCCTACGCATGCGCATACGCATACGCATACGCATAAAGATACGGGTACAGACACTGGTGCGGATACGGATACGGATACGGATACGGATAGGGGTGCGGGTTTGGAAACGGCTACGGCTATTGATACGGATATGGATCAGTACATGGATACGGGTGTGGATACCGATACAGTCACGGATAATGATACGGATACGGATACGGATATAGATACGGATACGGATACGGATACGGATACGGATACATTTACGGCTACGGGGACGGATACGGACACGGATACGGAGACGGAAATGCCAAAGAAAATGTGCCAAAAAAGGGACCAGGACACGCATACGGATACGGACACGGTTACAAGTACGCACAAGGACAAGAACACGCACACGGAAACGGAGATGGAGACTGACATGGAGAAGGACAGGTACGTGCATCCCCAAACACAGAAACGTACAATGAAACGTAAACGCATATCGATAAAGCTACGAACACTGACACGCACTTGCAAAAGCATTCGGACACGTTAATGAACATGAAAATTTATCCGCACACTAACACGAAAACGTGGGCATGGAGACGGAGACAGAGACAGACACGGAAGCGGATAGTACAAAAAACACAAGCACGGAGACGGACACGCACAAGGACAAGCACACGCAAACGCAAACACACACATAAAAAGGCACGGTGACCGAGACGGAGACGGAGGCGGAGACGTAGACAGAGATGGTGACGGTGACGGTGACGGACACGGACACGCAAATGGACAAGAAAATGGACCTGTAAACAGACAAGAGCACTGAGACGGAGACGGAGACGTTGAAAGAGATGATGGTGGAGACGGAGATGGATACACATACGGCCACGGAGACGGAGATGGAGACGGAGACGGTGACGGTGAAGGAGACAAAGAAGAAGACGGGTAAGGGCACGCACAGGCATACGGGCACGAAAACGGACACGGGAACGGACACGGACACGGACACGGACACGGACACGGACACGGACACGGACACGGACACGGACACGGACACGGACACGGACATGGACACGAACACGAACACGGACACGGAAACGGACACGGACATGGAAAGAGACGCAGAAACGTACATGAAAACGCACGTGGACACGGAAATGGGCACGGACAGATAATAAGACACTGGCACGGACACGGAAACGCACGTGGACAAGGAAATGCGAGCGCAGACGGAGAGGATACAGACAAGCAGATGAACGGAAGCTCGCGAGCTTCTCCATCCTACTTCCGTGGACAGCGAGCTCTCGAACTTGCTGCGAAGCCGCAACGGAGCCACTTTTCACAATTACTAAAATAAGTTATATTCGCATGAAAGCATTTCATGACGACTAAGGTTTTTTGTACTCAAGCATCACATTAAACGCAAAAAGCTCATGCCATGGATTTCGATGGGATCGAGTCTTTTTCGTAACTTTCAGTGATCAAAAATTCGTTTTAATCTCCCATCTTAACATATGTGGTGAACAGCCTTCCGAGGGAGGGTGAGGTGGGCGAGGCGCGTCGTAAAAATGGAGGGGGCTATGCAGGCGACCCTGCTGTCACCCTCGTGTCAGCCCGTCCTGTGGCGGTAGTCATCACTTATAACGCAACAGTGGGCCCATATAACATATCCCGGATAAAGCTCTTTTGCTGTGTTATTTCGTGATCATGACAACCATGTAGATGAATCCTACACAAACAGCAGGGGTAGGCATGCAGTACTATTACACGGGTAATGTACATGTGATGTAAGTTCTAGAATTGAATGTGTAGCATAGATGTACCTCGGTTCATAATAAGTTGCTGTTCGTTTGAAAATTTCACAGTATTTTCATGCATGAAATCTCGGAAATGAAAACATCTGTGGAGTCAATAGGAACACTAAAGTTTTAGAAATATCCTGTGTAATATTTTCAATCTAAAAATCAACTTAAATTCATTATTAATGTGTATGGCTCACGGAAAATGAACATAACCAAAACAACTTCACTAAAAAACGGCAAATGCAAAAACATGTAGATCGGAAGAGTATTTTCTTGCAAGGAAATTCCTTCCCAACTGCTCTCCCCTTGCATAGTTACATACGGTTCGCTTCATCGTGTGCATAAAATGGAAGAAAAATGAAAAGTAATTGAATTGGAAGGAATAAATTATACATTAAATTGTCCAAGTTCAAGAACTCGATTATTCTATTTCAAAGAAAAAAAATTAAAGAACCCCGATTATTATGGTTCTGCACCGGAAAAAACCAACTATACATGCAGTGACCGAAATTTCAATAGGGAAACTGTGCATGTCCAACCTGTAAAGCTCCAGAAGCAATGCACTGAAAATCCTCGGAGCTGTGTTCGTTCAACACCTCACTAAAAATAAAACCCAATCCTTAAACGGCAGCGAAGACATCTCCAACAAGGAAAATTGTTTCTAAGGATGCTTTTGGGGGCGAGATGTAATAATATACAGCTCGTTTTGGACTGTTTTACGCGGAAAATAGTATCAATTCGAATATTTAAAAAGGACAAGGATACTCGTAAAATCACCAGGCGGCATCGGAACCGCGGAATTCTCCGAAAACATACAGGTGATACGCGCCAGTATCAGCTAAACATGGGTCGCGGAAAATCGCTCACAGACACAGAAAATGGGTGATTCTGGTGCACCAAAGAGCCATGCAAAAGTTGCCGCAAAAGTCAAGCGCGCTCCCAATGCAGTGCAATGATTCCTCTAAAATCACCGACACGGAATGTACCCAAAGCATGGAGAGAAGCTCCATTTGCTCATACGGAAGGTCGAATCAGGTGGTTTCTCTGCAAATCAGCTGGTAATTGGCATCTATCTTTCTGTCTCTGTTCGGAAAACCCAGTAGATTCTACAAGACCATGCATAACCGATGTAAAGAAAGGCATTCAAGGTCCAATTTATGACTACGTCACAAAAGGAGATTAGGATGACCTTCGCCCGGTGTCATTTGCCCTATGCAGACTACTCCTGGGCCAGAAGAATAGTAAGTGATGAGGAGAAGTTCAAAATGGACTGGCCGGATGGGTTTGTTTCCTATTGGCAAGATCTGGGCACAGAACCGAGACGAATCTTTACACGCAAGAAAGGGGATGGATTAATCATGATATGGGGTGCTGCATATTTCTATGGGGTTTGTGAGCTTATCATCATGAATGGAAGTCAGAAATCTGCGAAGTATTGTCAGGTATTATAAGTACTGCAAGATATTATGACAAGGCCTTTTGAATTTCAAGGGCTAAGTGTTCGGCGAAGAGGAAAACTTCATTTTTCAACCGGAAAAATCGCAGATTCAAAATGAGTGATTCACTCGCCAATGGCTCTCAACTACCGTATTGTTCCTCTTTCATGGCCTGAACAGTCCCCAGAGCTCAACATAATTGAAAAGTTGTGAGGTATTCTTGCTAGAGCTGTTTACAAGCGCGGAAAGCGCTACAAGACAGTCCACGAGTTTGATAAAGGTTTGAAGCTCGCATGGGCGGTAATTTTGTCGAACAATATCTTTAAGCTCTAACGCAGTATCAATAGTAGGCTGTTTGTTGTCATTGGAAATCGCGGGGATACCACGAAGTACTGATGAGTGATTCTTTTTAGGCTCTTCCCTAATAAAAGTTGCCCATATGTTTTGCGCCATTCCTTTCTTGCGTTTGTTCCTCTTTTTAAGACTTTTAGGGCAGGTCCATTTGTAATTGAATCTCTTTTGTTCTTTTTATAATTATGTTGGACTCTTTTTGTGTATCACATATTGTTCATAATATATGAGGTTATTGTGTGGAGTCTCTATTGATATTTCGGTCACTTTACAGGCCGAATGTAACATTTTATTTTTGAAAAATAACTTCTCATCCGTCGATGAACATTAATACTGGAATATGCGAATTTTTTTCGTTGTCGTCGCATCAATAAACTAATTGTTAGATTGTTTGAAAAGTTAAAATGCTCCAGAGGTATTTTAGACTACAAAATCCGCCAAAGAAGCACGTAGAACGGAGCTGTGCTGGAAGCATCGTCGCATCGACCCGTGATATGATAGTTGAGGAAGTAGTGCGGGAGCAAGATGGTGTGCAGATGTGCAAAAGGCAAGGGTGGTTTTGTTTGAAAATTTCATGTCAATGAAGCCAAATTTGATTAGGCCGACAGTGGAGATGGCAGAAAAGATGCGGGCCACGAATTATTCCACTCCGTGACCTTCGTCGTGTTGCATAAGGGAATTTACGCGTGTAGCACGTCGTCACCATTAGCCGAGAGTGGGAAAAAGCCGTGCTGTTGGGACGACACGGAGAACAAGACGACAGTGTCCTTCATTGCGGATAGTAGGGCGGCGATATAAATACTTTGGATGTATCATCCCGAGCCGTGAGCTTGACGCAACGGTCTATAAGGCAGTAGATGATTATAGTTGCCGAGGTCTATGCCCAGCACCATGGCGTTCATATCGCCGTTGTTAACTGCTTCTTCAAACGGGCCCGTGGAGATAGGGTGCGTCGCTAGCGCCATGGTCCACGAACAGCGGAATCCGCGGGAACATGACGGCGACAAGGCCCGAAAAGAGGAACTGCTGGCGCGCGGTCGTGAATAACAGCAGGGTTCTGAAACAGTGGGACATTTTCAGAGCGTACGTATGTTAACAGCAAAGAGTGAGAACATTGGAAGAATGTTAGGCAGAGGAGCAGGAGAAACAAGCGCGGAGGAATAAATGGTACACTGACGGCTGATCTGCCAGGGGGACGTTTCTAAAATGAGGAAGCCTGTTGGGGCGGTGATTTGGACTTGGGGACAAGCGTAGCGGGATAAAGATTCAAAATGAGGGCGTTTTGAAGGTGCGATAGCGGCAATGAGATGGAGATCTTCCTGAAATGAATGGTCAATCCCAGTAAAGCTGGCTGCGGGGGCGTGGAGATGATCATGGCAGAGGCGGCGATTAATTGAGAGTCGATAAAATTCAATGCGGTCGAGGCGTGGAAAAGATTATAAAAGAGGGGGTTGTCGCGCGCGGTCGGGGCATGTGAGATCTACTTGAGGTTCGAGAACTTTCGCGGTAGTCGACAATGAATAAGACAGTAGCAAGGACCTTGTTCCGCCGACCGAATATGCCGGCAAAGTGCAGGGAAGAGATCGAATCAATGCCCGACGGACAGTCAGCGTGATGCGGCACTATATTCAGCTCGCTGTAGTCCGGCGGACGGTGTGGCAAGCGCAGAAGAGGTCTGACTTAGACGGGGTGACACTTTGAAGGTATCGTTCGTCAAAGTGATTGTCCATAACTGCCCAAAGGACTTCACCCCTTTTCTACCCTCTTGGGTCCACACTGTAAGACTTATGTCATGAGACGCGCAGAACGGTGCGTATTGTGCTCATGGGCGTTTATTGACGTGCCTGAAAGTACGATTTTGTAATTAATTAGAGGAATCTGCGGACCACTTCATGAAAAATTTGTATGATCTGCGTAATTCTTTCAGCGGCGCAGGGACCATATTTAGAAAT
Source organism: Herpochondria borealis (assembly GCA_032274145.1). Lineage (NCBI taxonomy): Eukaryota > Rhodophyta > Florideophyceae > Ceramiales > Ceramiaceae > Herpochondria > Herpochondria borealis. Next base: position 5,599 of record JAVCKV010542005.1, on the reverse strand, counting down.
ATATTCTCCTCGAGTTAGTTTGTATGGTTAATTAATTTTTTTGATCTATTTTTACTGTTTTGTCGTGAGTTTGAACCCTTTCCCACAACAATTGTGCATTTCTGAAGTACGGCAGATGAAAAATTCTTTGTACAATTCATAATGTTTAAGTGAAGTAGAAACTAACAGCAATTTGTTGATTTAGTGTACAAAAATTGAGTCCGAAATGTTTTTAATTTTTGTGTGTACGATAAATTAAGCAGGGACGTGCCCGGATTTCCGGACATGGCCAGTCTTCATTTTATACCCATACATCGATGCATAATAGCAAGGCTCATAAATTGATTAGAATATCTTTACTTTTCCGATGGACTAAAAATATGCTAAAACCGCACGACCATTTATACACTTCCTCATTTTCCCCAAAAAGGTGCATATGTGCAATGGGCCTAGTGTACCAGAAAGGCGAGGCGCTGTTGTAATTTTGTTTAGCATCTTGTACGACGGAGCCTTCGTCGGAAAAAACACACGCCGGGCGTTTGTGTAGGCCGACGCGGATGTCAACCTCGATTTTGTGATGGTCTGTGGCATTTTTGCTTTCACCGTGACCGTTGATACCGCAAAAATGCTTAGAGCGTTACCACGCGGAAAGGAAACGGGGTTGGAGGAGGCGTTAGGATTTACTGGAGAATGATACACATTGATGTCATTCCAGGCTTGGTCGCAGGTTGCGCCGCTGAAAAAGCATAAATCGACTGCGTCCTCGCCAGGAACTGCTATTTAATTTGTTTGTGTTGCTGTTTGTATTGATTTTCTGTTAATTTTGATGTTGTTGCTGTTTTTTTCTGTTGCTGCTGTTGCGGTTTTTGCTTCAACAGCTACAGCAGCAGCGGATGCTGTTTTGCCGCTTTTGTGGAGTTGCAGGCAGTATTCATAGTGGTAGTGGTGGTGGTTGCCGAGGGTCTCGCGATTTTAGCCGAATGTGATGTGTTTTTCCTTTCGACTGTCTGTTGAAGTACTGCCTGAAGTAGTCTGACAAGTCTTTAGAGTCTCCAAAAACGGGCTTTCTAATGGTCACTATTGCAGTACAAGTGGGCCATGGAATTAATCTTTTTTTTTGCATAGCTCCGCCTGCTTAGCAAAGCTCAATAATTAATTCAAGAAGCTCATTCAATTTTATCTCCAAAAGGCGTCAATGGGATCGAAGAGGATCCCACTAATAGAGGAAGAGCGAGGAGGATCCGAATGGTGCGTACGACGCACAAATGACGGCCTTAATCTGTAAGGCAATACTTGAACCAGGCGGTACAGGCCTTCAGTTGATAGTGAACCTTAATAGACCAAAGGAAAACATAGGTATTGCCAAATAACGGAAAGACTCGAATTACGAAGAGGGCAGACAAAAATACTCAAATTCTGATCGGCAGTCTTAACTATGCCGTAGATTATCGTCAAAATCCAGTCAAAATATAAGGAAGGAGGATAATGTGTCATGCAAAGAATGCAGAACGGATGGGCGTGAGCGCAAGAACAAACCCACAAGCAACTCAGAGAAAATACAAGCAATTGTAACGAAGGGTGTTGGAGGTCTTTCTTTCGATATGGCTCATTAATGTTGTAGGGAGTGACGCGAAAGCGTCGGTTCCAAGACTTTTCCGTGAGAACGGATGAAAAGAAGAGCAAAAAGCCAGGTGACTGGCCGGAGATGGCGTAAAAAGGGCAGGAAAGGACAGAGAGGGCAAGATTACGGTGTGAAAAGAGATTTATTTTCGTAGCAAAAAAAGAACCCGTAAGGATTATGGGGTTGAGGGCGAAAATGGCAAGGCGGAATCCGAGAGGCGAAGCGGCATGCCCCAGTGATGAATTTTGGTTGCCCTAGTTGCGAGTTGCAGCCGAACTATGGCGGATAAAGTAGCTTGGCTGGCACTTGAGTGCTCAGGTGCGACGTTGAATGGGCCCTGCAGCCGAGTGATCTGTTAGAAGCTGCAGTAACGAAAGAGGCACGTAAGTGCAGTAGAATTGGCGAAGAACGTCAGGTACAGTATCTTGCGGAAGTACACTTTCGTGTGTTGTGCTCTGTCCCGCTGAACTTTCCAAAGGGTTTTACTTCTCACCCGAGGATAGATGACCCTGGCCCTAGAAAGTGCCGCTAACGAGACTGCATATATACTACCTCCCCTTACCGGGCTCAAACAGACTAATTTTGGAAAGCCGTGCAAATGGCGGGGATACTTGAAATACCCGTACTACTGAAAAGGAAGGGCGAAATGGATGGCCTTACCCGGCCCGAAGAAGAATCGGCCGAGCTCGGCTCAGGAAAAATAGCGTGAGATGTACCGTTATCCCTTAACAGTTAGGAGAGAGAACGTATCTCCGGGGTATTCCGATTCTCCGGGGTATTCCGATTGCTCAGTGATTCTTTAGAAATGGCGGGTCAACATGCATTGAATGCAATTTTGGCCCATGCAAACATCCTGGTATGTGAGGGCGGTACTGTATGGGCGGTACAGTATTCCGATTGGTCGGTTTGGGCGTAGAAATGGGGTTGATTTGCATGGATGCAAATCGGCCCAAATTCAGGTTGGGAAATCCATGCCAAATTAAGGCCCGTGGTGTGAATACATTGCTGCATTGCCGGTTGCTCGGTTTCCATAGAATTCGAGCTAATTTGCATCGATTTAAATTAACGAATGGGAGAATCGAGCCTGATTAATGCATTTTGGCATTGAATGCCGACCAAACGCGCGAGCGTAGAAATTGGTCTTGTATGATCTGAAAGTCATATGTGACTAGATTTTTGGATCATGCAGTCACGCTTTAGCGTTATTATTATTGCACCACAGAATCATCATATCATGGAGCGAAAGACGTTACCCAGTGGTGAAACAGTCACCACGGGTGACGAGACTGCAACAATGACGCGCATCTGATTAGCCCGACTGGTTCATCTGCAGCCATTCTCACAGAGGCAGGAAACGGTTACGACCTTGTTACAAGGACTTATCGTGACTGAACCGAAGCAATAATTCTTGGAACGCTACGGCGTTCGTGTCATGAACGTGGTGCACGAAGTGTCAGCGGATCAGCCATTGAAGATAATTGCGAGCAACCTTTACCTCCAAGGAACGTCTTCTTCCAAAAGGGATGGTTGTGGCGCACGCGTCACGATCACCCCTTGGTCTGATCAACTTGAGAAGCGATGCAGCTAAGAAACTCTGCCGGTTACATGGAATTGGTTCCCCCAGCTCCCCAATTGAACCATACCACATCCCAGGGAAAGAGACGGACGAGGCAGGTAATATCATGGCCCTCATTTACCACGCTCTCTCCCCCGACATTGAGGCACACGAATTTGTCGCAGACGTCCTTGTGACGGCTGGCGAAAACTTCAACCCGCTGAGAACCAACCGCGAACAGAGTACATAAGACCAGAAGCAGTGGAAGATATTCCGAGGATGAAATATGTCCATGATGACGCGCCGACTAAGGCACGTCCAGATGATAATAAGAGTTGGAGGAATCAGATCGACTCGGGCCACCTTGAGAACCCAGACATGCAGAACCTCTTCATGAGGATGTTGGAAAAACATGCGTCTGTGTTTGAGGGTCGGTTTGGGCATACAAATGCCACCGAACACCGGATCAACCTGAAGTCTGAAACCGCTCCCGTTCGCTTGCAGCTGTAATGCGCTGGTCCCGAAAATAGAGAAAATATTTGGTAACAGATCTAGTAACAGCGAGCGGCAGGTGTGATTGAGCCGGAGCAGACGGAGTGGTCCAGACCGGTGTTGTCGGCACAGAAGAAGGAAGGTACACAGAGATTCTGTGTCGACTTCCGACGGTTGAATGCCTCCAGCATCCCGGAAACCTTCTCGTTTCCCCGCATGGACGATTGAATTGAAAGCCTAAGCAATGCGAAAGTCTTCAACTTATTGAATGCCCTCTGGGGTTACTGACTGGCTTCAGGTTGATCTGGTGTTCGGTGGCATTTGTCTGCCCCAAACGACCCTCAAACACGGACGCATGTCTCTCCAGTATCCCCATGTCGCGATTCTGCAGGGCTGGGTTCTCAAGGTGGTCCAAGTCGATCTGATCCCTCCAAATCTTATTCTCATCTGTAAAAGCCTCAGTCGGCGTGTCGTCTTGGACATGTTCCATCCTCGGCAAATTTTCCACTGCTTCTGGTCTTATGTCCTCTTTCCCCAACGCCGTCTACCTGGCGGCGCAGGAGGCAGAGAGACGGGGGGTCAGTTTTGCAGGATACTTGTGGTCTGGGAGGTAGCGAAACGAGCTGCAAGAGAGGAAGCGAGATGGATGATGTGGGAGTGAGACGTAAATTGAAACGGACCATTGCGGACGAATTTATCGGGGTACCGCGTAATCCTTCCCTCCTAAATCCTACTCTTCATCCTTCGCGCAATTTCACCACCTCCTCTACAATCGCAGTACTGCACAAAACCCTCCGTACACCAACCTAATTATTCGTCCGCAGTTCTTCGTCTCCACGCCTACAATCGTTCTTCTCACAACGCAAACTGACCCTTGCGGACTGTGACCCATTAAAAAAGTTTACGCGACTCGTCAAACCCCCTCCCCTCCTTAATTCTGTTAAGCTAGTCATCAACACCCATTAATGGAGCATAAGGCAGACGGTTTTATTCGAACGACTAATACACTTATTCGTTGTCAAAATTCTCCTAGAAAATGCCTCTACCAAGCGATGGAGTATGTACCCACGAAGGTATCCATTCGTGAAAAGTATGTTAATGACCTGAGGGACCACAGGAGCGGGTGCCTAAAGGAAGGAATGTTCCTGTGCGGCCAAATTGGTGATCGCATGTGATCCTGTTGATACCCTTCTCAGTGAGTATTTGACGAAACAAGATGGAAAGGTTGTACGCCCCCCTCAATTTTTAAGCGTGAGTCACGAGCAGCCAGTGATAGGACAATCTTTCGTGTCGTAACAATAACAGGCGGCAATGAACCATACAGTTATTTTCAGAAGATTTAATATCTTCCTCGACAGCTTTGCTCTCTTCCCGCGGTTGGTTCTCTTGGTGTCCGCCTTACCCAACAAGTTAAACCGTACTTATTTTTACACAAGAAAGCTTAGTTCTCGCCGTTCGGAAATAAAATTGTCAAATATTTTCGTGTTGTCCTCAATAGGGTCGAAATCGGTACGGGTGTACCAATTCATGAACGGGGCACATTCTGTACGTACTACGTCACGCCCAGCAATATATTGTAACAGCAAGATATTGATGGACTTAAAACAAAATCAATTGGGAGATCAACAAACCCCTGGTAACCCCCAGTCAAAGAAGAGGTACCCAACGTGTTCGAAAATAACCTGTAGGAGTTTGGATCGTCCGTTCTGTAACACAATTATGAGAAGATGTAACGCATCAGTTTCAACGAAAGCCGCGATATATGTCCTTGCGGGCCCAATGTATCCGAGGCCAATGAGCTTACGGCGTGGAGAAGTGGCTGTCTTTTTCTTTCCATCCTATCCGCAGTCTTGCGCCCTTTTCGCGAGAGTTGGGTTGATACAGCATTCAAACGAAGATGAAATTCGGGATTCCGCATAGGCATCAATCATCTTGAGTTTTTTTTCCCCCAA
>JAVCKV010541783.1:0-11186 GCA_032274145.1 Herpochondria borealis | reverse complement strand
TCACCCATAAGGTCAGACTTTACTTCTGCCACGAAAGATGACATCAATACTCCTGCTCTGTTTCCACCTGTTGCTACAGCATATGCTTTTGCTTGCTCTAGTCCTTTTCCTTCTGGATCGTTTTCTGGGTGTACCGCTATCAATGTAGGTACTCCAAATCCTCTTTTGTACTCTTCTCTTACTTCTGATCCTGGAGACTTAGGCGCTACCATGATTACAGTAATGTCTTTACGGATTTGCGTTCCTTCTTCTACGATATTGAAACCGTGAGAATAAGAAAGAGTAGATCCATTCTTCATGTGAGGAACAACAGCGTTAACTACTGGCGTGTGCTGCTTGTCTGGCGTAAGGTTAATTACTAAATCTGCAGAAGGAACTAACTCTTCGTATGTACCTACTGTAAAACCATTTTCCGAAGCATTTTTGAATGATTGCCTTTTTGACTCAATCGCTTCTTTTCTTAATGCATAAGAAATATCTAAACCTGAATCTCTCATGTTTAGTCCTTGATTCAACCCTTGAGCACCACAACCTATGATGACTACTTTTTTGCCTTTAAGTGCATTTACACCGTCTGCAAATTCTGATTGATCCATGAATTCTGCAATACTTAATTGCTGAAGCTGTCTTCTTAGCGGAATTGAATTGAAGTAATTTCCCATTTGAGTTTAAAATAATTGATTATCTATTGATTAGTTCTTTGTGTCGACTTCGAGAATATCCGTAACACGGATCATGTTTTTATAGATTCTAATTGCATCTAACTTTTCAGCTTCGAATTCTATGTGACACTTTCCCAGGTCGTCTACTTGTGTATAATTAAGGTTTTTAACGCATATCCCCCTCTTACGAATAGGCATTACTATCCTATCTATAATTTCTGGCGTATGGTTACATACTACTTCCCATTCGTTATTTTGTTTCATGGAATTAGTTTCTTTACTATTAAAAGTCTGCAAATATAATAAAAAGTTTTAAGTCTATTCTTACCTAGAACCAAAAACTACTTGGCTGTATTCCGTTCTTCTAATACTGAGATTACATCGTCTAAAGAAAAGTCTTTTGCTTCCAATAAAATCAGGTAGTGATATAATAAATCTGCCGCCTCATTTTTGAATAGGTTCTCGTCATCGTCTTTTGCTTCAATGACTAGCTCTACCGCCTCTTCTCCTACTTTTTGCGCTATCTTATTTATCCCTTTATCGAATAGAGAAGATGTGTACGACTTATCTGATCTATTTTCTTTACGGTCTTTAATGATCGCCTGTAAGTGATTCAAGAAAGCTCCTTTCCCAGTATTTTCTTCTTTGAAACAGGTATCGTCTCCTGTATGGCAAGTAGGTCCTGCCGGAGTGGCTTTGATAAGGATAGTATCTTTATCGCAATCTATCAACATCTCTTTTACATAAAGAAAGTTGTTAGACGACTCTCCCTTTGTCCATAAACGCTGTTTTGACCGACTAAAAAAGGTTACTTTTTTTTCTGATTTTGTCTTATCAAATGCTTCTTGGTTCATATAGCCTAACATTAATACTTTGTTAGTTACTGAATCTTGAATAATTGCGGGGATTAATCCGTCTTTGTCTTTACTGAAGTCTACCACGTATTGTACTTTATGAGTGCAAATATCCGATTTAATGTTAACATTCCAAATTCCAAAAATCAGATTCCAAATTTGGAGTTTAGAGTTTGGAATTAACTTACCTAACAGGAATATTTTTCTCTCTTAAAAAACTTTTTAATTCTTGAATTCCCACTTCTTTGAAATGAAAGATACTGGCTGCCAAAGCGGCATCTGCTTTCCCTGTGGTGAATACATCTTCGAAGTGTTCTATGGCTCCTGCTCCACCAGAGGCTATTATTGGAATAGATAATTCACTAGAGATAGCAGATGTGATTCCATTAGCAAAGCCTGTTTTTACCCCGTCGTTATCCATAGAGGTTAATAATATTTCGCCTGCTCCACGTTTTTCGACTTCTTTTGCCCATGCTTCGGTTTCCCAACGTGTAGGCTTAGTTCCTCCGTGAGTATGTACAATATTTTTTCCGTCTACATTTCTAGTGTCAATAGCTACTACTATACATTGTGCGCCAAATTGATTAGACAGCTCATTGATCAACGCTGGACGTTTCACCGCCGATGAATTGATAGACACCTTATCGGCTCCAGCCAATAAACAGGCAGACACATCTTCTATCGAGCTGATTCCTCCTCCTATAGTAAATGGGATATTGATATTTTCAGCGATTCGACTTACTAAGTCGACTAATGTTTTTCTCTTTTCTAATGTCGCAGTGATATCTAAAAACACTAGTTCGTCTGCACCTTGTTCAGAATACAATGCGCCTAAGGCTACAGGATCTCCTGCATCACGTAGGTTTTCGAAATTAACTCCTTTTACTGTTCTTCCGTCTTTTACGTCGAGACAAGGAATGATTCTTTTTGCTAACATATTCTCTAAATTTCAAATTACAAATTACAGATTCCGAACCTGTAAGCTTTCATTTAATCAACTATACTTTCTGCCTTTTTGATCGGATTGTTTCAAATAATTCATAAAACCAGATATTTGCTTAGAAATACCAGTTGCCTGATCGTATGCTGTTTCAAATGCTCCTTTATTAATATAACCTAAATCAGAAGCTATAATTAATTGACACCTTAACTCTCCAACTGATCCTTTTGCAATAGATAAAAACTGAATCAATTCTTTATTACCATCTCTTTCGTATCCTTCTGCGATATTACTCATAACAGAAATTGACGATCGTCTGATTTGATCTCTCAATGGATAATCAACAGAAAACAATGACTCTCTGGTCGATTTGTAAATAAACTGATTTAATACCCTAGCATCTTGCCATACTTTCAATTCTTCGAATGTCTTTCCATCCATAGTTTTTTGGAATTTAGAATTTAATTAAACTTTGCATTAAATTCTTGAAAGTCTTTTAGGCTAATTCTTCCTTCGTAGAATGCTTTTCCGATTACTACTCCATATAGGTTTAACTCTTGTAGTTCATACAAATCGTCCATACAACTTACCCCTCCACTAGCTATGATGTTTAGCGTTGGAAACTGTTTCTGCATGTCTTTGTACATCTGAACAGAAGGTCCTTGCAACATACCGTCTTTTGCTACATCTGTACTGATGGTGTACTGAATTCCTTTTTGAATGTACTTATCAATAAAGTCCATCAACGGAGCTTCAGTCGTTTCTTGCCATCCACCTACGGCAATGTTCCCGTCTTTGGCATCTGCTCCTAAAATTATTTTTTCGTTCCCGTAGGTTTCTATCCACTCGGTAAATAAAGCTTCGTTTTTAATGGCAATGCTACCACCTGTTACCTGAGTAGCTCCGCTATCAAATGCAATTTTAATGTCTTCGTTTGACTGTATTCCACCTCCAAAGTCTACGGCTAAACTGGTGTTAGCTGTAATGCTTTCTAGTACGTGTCTATTGACAATCGTTTTTTGCTTTGCCCCGTCTAGATCTACCAGATGCAGTCGTTTGATTCCTGCTCCTTCAAACTCTTTGGCAACCTCTAGCGGGCTGTCGTTGTATTTCGTTTTCTGATTGTAATCGCCTTTGGTCAGTCGTACACACTTTCCGTCAATAATATCGATGGCTGGAATTAAATACATATGCTTTCTTTTAAAGAAAGTAAATTTAGCATAAAGTATCTAGTATCTGAAATCAAAAAACACAAGACTCAGTAATAAAACAAAGAAAAACTAATTGATTCTTATAATACTCTAAAAATGAGCGATGCTTTTATGACAGCAAGATATCTCCTTATCGTAATAAGCATTAAAAAAAACGGTAAAAGTAAACAAGTATTATGCTTGTTATAATACTACCTTAAAAAGCAACTTTGAATTCTACTCTTCTATTCTTGGCTCTGCCCTCTTTAGTTAAGTTAGTAGCAACAGGATCTGCATCCCCGTACCCCTGATGTGACATTCTAGATCCATCAATCCCTTTATCTACTAAATAATCATACGCAGCCTTAGCTCTTCTCCTAGACAAGAATAAATTCTTATACTCATCGCCTGCACTATCTGTATAACCCGTCATTTCTAAATTATACGATGTATTTTCCTTCATGACTGTAGCAACCTCGTTTAAAATTGAAAAAGAAGTTGGTTTAAGTGTATGCTTACCAGAATAAAACTGAATCCCTTTCAAGGCTTTTTCAAAAATCTCTTTCACTTCTTCTTTTACTTCAGGGCACCCTTTATTGGCAATAACTCCAACAGCATCAGGACACTTATCATCATAATCACTCACGCCGTCATTATCAGAATCAGCACATCCTGAAAAAGCTTTTAGACCTGCTATTTCAGGACACTTATCTTCTGAATCAGCAACACCATCTCCATCAGAATCTGGGCATCCAGCAAATGCTAATACACCCGCAACTGTTGGACACTTATCCTCTATATCGCTCACCCCATCATTGTCGGAATCCAAACAACCATTTAAACTAACTTTACCAGCTATTGTAGGACATTTATCTTCCGAATCAATCACACCATCTCCGTCTTGATCTGGCGCAGACAATCTAACTGGAGCACCAGTAAGTGGCATAGTACTTTCTAATGAGTAAATATTATCAAGATCTGTTCTACTAGAGGTAAAGAAACCTTTCGTTTTTGAAGGATCTAAAACAAGCGAAAAGTCATCCTTTATACTATTAACTGGAGCACCCAAATTATTTGGCTTTGCTGAGCTATTATTCAATTGACAAACAAAAAGATCTAACCCTCCTAAACCAGGGTGCCCATCAGAACTAAAAGATAATAAGTCTTCAGAATAGATCACTGGAAACACTTCATTACCCGCTGTATTTATTTTACTACCTAAGTTAACAGGTGTTGACCAACTTCCGTCATCTCCTTTTTCAGTTTTATATAAATCCATCCCTCCTTTACCTTCTGGTAAATTAGATGAAAAATAAAGCGTTTTACCATCTTGTGTAACAGCTGGATGATTCACAATATATTGTTTATCAACAGGAATATTCACTCGTTTAGAAGTACTCCACTTGCCCTTATCACCTTTACTACTATAGTAAATACTTGGAATAATGGCGTTTTGACTCTTATTATAGATGTTTCTCGTAAAGTACAATTCAGCACCATTTGACCTAAAACACATAGATCCTTCGTGCAGCTTACTATTTATTTTTTTGGATAAAGAGCGTATATTTCCCGCTTTTATCTCTTCAGATACCGAACACGTATAAATATCATAATTCTTTAACTTTGACAGACCGTCTTGTGTATTACCATAAGGAGAGATAAAAGCAATGTTTTTATCATCTACATAAGTAGGCGAAAAATAAGTATTCCCTTGTGTTGATAAAAAAGAGGATACTGTAAACACATCAGATTCTTCTGCCAATCGATCCAAAAACGCATAGTCTCCCACTTTAGACTGAGCTCTTAAATCATCTGGTGCTTCTTCCAAATACTTTTTCATCCATACATGAGCCTCTACTTTTTTCCCGTTAGCCCGCAACATTTCTGAATAATAGTACTTATCTAAACTAGCTGTACTTCCAGACTCAATTAGTTTGTGGTAACTCTCTTCAGCCTGTTTCGTATAATCTAACTTCCTGTAAGAAACAGCTAAATTAGGTAGTACTCCTGTATCCCCTTTCTCAATTTCTTTCTCATAAAGTCCTATGGCTTTGGCATACTTTAAAGATTCAAAGTAATCATCTCCATCCACCTTGTTCTGAGACAAAGTCACTAAAAATAAAGTAACAAGTACTAGCGTAGTAAAAGTTTTAAGTGTCATTCCTGTAAGTCGTTTTTTATGTAAGAATTAAAAATACCTTGGTGAAAACTCTTTGATCATTTTTTTACTTGATTTATTTTTTAATATATCAAAGCCAAGCATAATCTCATGTGACCCACTTGTTTGCCTATTCAGGTCTGCTGACAGAGGATAATCATAGGCATACCCTATCTTTAACCCACTATCAAACCAGTATTGTAAAATAGCGCCAACTTCAGGACTATTTCTATAGGTAAGCCCAAGTAAAAGACGGTCTTTCAATATAAAAGAAGGTGTCACATCTACCTGTAAAGGAGCTCCTTCGACAGACCTAACTAAAAAAGTAGGTCTAAATTGTAGTGTTGGAGAAAGACGAGCTAGGTAACCTCCTACAAGAAAGTAATGTCTTCTGATCTTTTGCACGTTTTGATTAAATTCTGATTGAAGTAACCTAGGGACTGATAACCCTACGTACATTTTATTAGAATAATAATACACTCCTCCACCTATATTGGGTTTCGCTTCAGAAATAGAACCTGATAGCAGAATATCATTATCATCTCTTACCTCTAACTCATCAAAATTAGTTCTGAACTGAGATATCCCTCCTTTCAAACCCAATGATAAATGTGACTTATTAGATAGTGGCAGGTGATAAGCAAGGTCTACATTTCCATGAAATTGCTTTGTTGGACCTTGATTATCCTGCACCAATGATATACCCAAACCAATCTTTTGAGACAAGGGTGTATGAAACACTGCTGAATGTACAATTGGAGCACCATCATCAAAACCTACCCACTGAAACCTTGATATGGCTGCAATACTTGGGCCTTCTTTACTTCCAGCATAAGCTGGGTTAATCGATAGCGTATTGAACGCATATTGACTAAAAAGCGGGTCTTGCTGTGCTTGGGAGTATTCGTACCCTAACACAAGCATAAATAACAGCACAAGGCGAACTATCTTTCTTTTATTATTTGACATCATTATTATTTTATCTTATTAATAAATACGTTGTATTTGTTTTACTCTGTTCTTCTAATATAAATGTACCCGTTTTCACGCTTCCCTGTAGTAGGGTCTTTATAAACATAATAGTAAGTCCCTCCTGGTAGTTTCACGCCTTTACCTACACCACTTAATAAACCTCCGTTCTCTTCATTAGATCCTGCCCAGTCATTAAAATAGCTTTCAGCTTTAAATACCACGCTACCCCATCTGTTGAAAATCACTAGATCTATATTTGCCGCTTCAGTATTAGCCTTAAACCCAGGTAATACCCACGTATCGTTTTTACCATCTCCATCAGGAGAAATAGCATTAGGTGTTTCACTCGAAATATTTATCGGGAAAACAACTGGAATAGTATCACACACCATATTGGCATCACACACTACCAAAAACACAGTATCTGATGTTACCGTCCCTGGAATAGGTGCCGTATATACTATCGTTCCGTTTGAAGTGATTGTATACATTCCGCCATTGTCTGTCGTTCCTGGTGTATCTGTATTTCCATCAGTAAACACGACAGGAGAAGCAGTTGCCCAACTCGTATCTGGTGCAGCACTTGTGATGTCATTTCCTGGGTTCACTATATCAGCAATGATCGAACTCTGACTTGCTGTATCTATTGCAAATACTAACTCGGTCGTATCACATACCATATTAGCATCACATGCTACTAACAACACAGTATCTGAGGTTACTGCCGATGGACTTGGTGCCGTATAGTCTACTGTTCCGTCTGGATTAACTGTATAACTTCCGCCGTTGTCTGTCGTTCCTGCTGCATTGCCTTCGTTATCAGTAAATGCTACTGGTGATCCTGTTGACCAACTTGTATCTGGTGTCTCACTTGAAATAACCTCGCCTTCGTCTACTACTCCTGCATATAATGCTTCTTGACTAGTTGTATCTATCGCAAATACTACGGGTAACGTATCACATACCATGTTCGCATCACACGTGACTAATAATACTGTATCTGACGTTACTGCCGATGGGCTTGGTGCTGTATAATCTATCGTTCCATCTGAATTAATCGTATAACTTCCGCCGTCAGTAGTCGCTACTGGCGTTCCTGAAACTCCATTCTCATCTGTAAATGTAGCTGGAGAATTAGTCAACCAACTCGTATCTGGCGTTTCACTTGTAATCGCTTCACCTTCGTATACTACGCCTGCAAATAGTTCTTCCTGACTTGCTGTGTCTATCGCAAATACTAATTCTGTCGTATCACATACCATATTCGCATCACATGCTACTAACAACACAGTATCTGAGGTTACTGCCGATGGACTTGGTGCGGTATAGTCTACTGTTCCGTCTGAGTTAACCACATAACTTCCGCCATTGTCTGTCGTTAATGGTGTTCCTACTGTTCCTGAAGCGCCATCATCATCGGTAAACGTTACGGGAGAAGTAGTTATCCAACTTGTGTCTGGCGTCGCACTTGAAATAATTCCCCCTTCGTCTACTACACCTGTAAGATTTAATTCGTTTCCAAAAGTAAAAAAATCACCATCTGAAAGATATACACGGATATAATAATGAGTACCATCATTTATTAATGAACGAACAACATCTGAATCGTCAAAGGTATTATCACTAGAGAATACTGCAATTGGATTAGCACCTAAACTAACAGTATTAGGAATAGCTAGATAAACTTCTCCAACAGTACCTGTCTCTTCGACTCTCCACACCCTATTCATTAATGAATTTGTTGTACCTGTTTGTGTTACATCAAGAGCTGTTGAACCTGTATTACGACCAGTAACTAAGTAATTACCATCACCTAATCCCGTACGCCCAACATCTTGATTCGGTAATATAAAATCTTGAGTAGAGGATAACGTTAAAATTGATCCTGAATTGACAGACTTAGACACCTTTTGATTAAGTACAGCTAAATCATCCTGAGCAATACCAATAATATTTGTTTCATACGTACCATCAAAATTATAGACAGAGGCTCCTGAAGAATTGACATAATCTGTCACTGAATTATCTAAGGTAACACCATATTTAAAAGCTAAGTATGACTCAATTTGTTTTTTTCCTGGCGTACCTCCAAAATCTTCATGAAAAACAATGATTTCAGCAATACTTCCAGTATAATGTCGTGAAGCATTAACAGTCGAAGTTGGCGTTTGATCACTCCCTCCAATCTGATAAGGGCGCAAGCCAGTACTTGAAAAATCAGTTGTACCAGAACCTATACCTAATCCATTTACAAAACCAGATATATCATCATCATCATTAAGAAATGAAAAAATTTCTGTATTCCCTACAGCAGAACTAGATCCCACAAGTTGGTTACCTGTACCAGAAGTTGATGAAGGTGGCACTAAGCGTACTTGTCGGTTAGCATTACTCACAGCCACTGCATATCCATCCTGTGGTAGCGTAGTATAATTATTTACTCCAAAAATTGTTCGGTAACTTGTCCCTCCACCTGTATTTTGAGCGCCATGTCGAACAACAACAAAAATATTTTCAGTATTTGTAATAGTTAAATTATCAGTCAGATCCAATATATCTCCAGTTGCAACGGAAGCATCTCCACTAAATGTAAGTGCAGGGTTGAAATTAATAGCATTGACATCTAAACCAGGCCGCCTGTCTACCACAGCTTGTACTGCATGATTCAACGTATCTGACTGGTCATTCCACTGCGTAACTGAGCCTGCTAACTCAGTTACACCCACATCAGCTTTATACCATAACCCTAAATTAACACCACTTACTCCTCCAGGAGCTTGTGCATTTAATGATAAATAGCAACCTATCAGAAGGGAAAACAATAAGTACGACAGTATTTTGTAAGGTAATATTTTTTTCATCTTTCTAAATCTATGAATGATAACATTGTATTAATCGCTCGCCGAGACAACCAATTAAAGTTTTAACGACTACAATAATATAGTCATTTTTACCAAAAATAGCAATAAATATTTAATGAACCAATTTTTTTAGACTAAATAAGCCATTTACTCGTTGAAAAATACTTGCATTAAACTCGTTATATAGCCTAAGGAATGCTACTTGACTGGATACTTCACTGAATAAAAAGGAAGTCGGTAAGCGAGGGTGTAGTTGAAGCCTACATTGATTTTGTTGATTCCGTTTCCGTAGCCTGCATTGATGTAAAGAGGTACTTCGTCTTCTTTTGGAATCACAACGCCTAACATCAGCTGAGCTTGTAAGCCAATAAATACATTTTTGGCTACTTCTACCTTAATACCCGCTAATCCCTGTATCCAATGAGTCGTAATCTGATCGGATGTACTTCCAGTCACAGTAGAGAAAAAATTATCTTCGATGGTAAAACTAGATTCCTGTTTCATAGAAGACAACCCGTACCTCGCCCCCACATATACATAGTCGTTATCTCCTTCTGGATTCAATTCAAAAATAGTTTTATCTACACCTAAGGTCATATACCAACCTTTAGAATTATAGATGAAATTAGACTTAGAGTAATCCGTTACTTTCTGTGTTCCAAACTCTCCCGCTAGGTACAAGCGATCTTTCAACTGTACATCAAACACTACTTCAAGACCTGTTCTTTCCTTCTCAAAAAAAGGAATAGCCAGACGGCTCAAGTCTATACCAACTCTAGGACCAGCCAAACGACTTGTCGTATCTTGGCTGTACATACTCCCAGCAAGAAGCAGGCTAATGAAAAATATAAATATGTTCTTCATCGGAAAGGTTAGAAACAGTGGAACTCACCACCACTACAGAATCTGTAGTGGCTGATGCAGATTGAATGGAAAACGAGGTGCTAAACCCACATTCTCTGGAAATTAATTCGGTAGAAACAGTATAGGTTAACGTTAATGTCTCAGCCGTAGCTGTGGTACTATCGTATGAAATAAGGTAATCTATTGTAGACAATACTGGACTTAGGTTTAGACCCGCCATAGTAACTGATGTCGTATCTAATAAGGTGTCTGATGAAATTATAATCAGAGTATCCAATGTCAAAGCAGATAACTCCGTGCTACCTCTACTGAAAAAAGAAAGATTCAGCAAAGGCGTATCTACGGTAGAAGAGCAAGAGACCTCTCCTTCTTCTGTTGTACAGGCGTACAATACAGATACTACGATAATTAAAAGAATACTGATTTTCTTCACTCCGTAAAAGTAACAGTCTTTCTTCCAACAAAAAAGGAGTGTCGTAAAAAACACTCCTTTCTATTATTCTTTTTGCCATTTTACTTTCGTGAAATAAAACGACCTTGCCTTACTGTAAACCTCATAGGTTTGGTATCTGTTTTTCAAAAGGAAAAAATCTGAAAAGAGAAACCTATGAGATTTTTTTAAAACAATATTGTATTAGCAATATTCGTTGTACACTTCTTGTAAGTGTCCTGAAATAATCTCTGC
>JAVCKV010541673.1:0-11187 GCA_032274145.1 Herpochondria borealis | reverse complement strand
CCAAGATCACTCTGAGCCCAATCGATTCTTCTTCCACCCAAGCTCTCAGTCTCAAGTTTGCCATCGATATGACCAAGCAAAGCCTCGGGCTTGCCCATGTCGCTCAAGATATCTACCCCTCACAAACGCAAGGTACACCTCCCCGTACCCCCGGTGGCGGTCCCCCTGCTGTCACTCCCCCAGCTGGTAGTATCAATCAATCCTTGATCAAAGCTATCACCGACTCTTCCAAATCTTCCGCCGACAAAGAGAAAGAACAGGACTACGCCGACTCCATCGCCTTCTACTCTATCCTCTTTGGCAACACTTCCTCCACCACAAATCCAACAACTGGCTCCGTCTCCACCAAGTTCACCCCAGTAACTCTGTGCGACGATGCCAAAGAGTTTCTCAAGAGTACCACTTCCCGCGGCCGTGCAGTGAACCGTCTCATCGAAATCATTGTTGCTTACCAACAATTGATTGCATCATCCGACGAAGCCTTCGATACAGGTTGCAAGATTGACGTTGGTATCATCGACCAATTCTTTACCACCCAACTCCAAAATGGGAACTTCGCTGACGAATCCGCTATTGTCGAGCCTTACCAAAGTAAAACTCACTTAGGCCTCCTCCATTTTGCTCCCCGCAATAGGGATAATGTAGAGTATAAAGCCGTGAGTGCCAAGGCCCAAACAATTTTGTACCAAGAACAAGTCAGTGAGGGCAAACGCAACATCGGCTCCCGAAGTACCAAGTTGCACACTGACGTTCAACTGAACCAGTTCAGTGACATCCAGACCATGGTATGCAGTTTTATTGGTCTTGGCACAGCCCTTATTGAAAAGAGTAGCCTCGAACCTGATGTTTTCTCTGTTCTCAAACACGGTCTCCAAGCACTTCGTACCAAGCCTGCAACAACGTACGAGGTCAACATCAAGGGTATCCCTGGTATGATCTTCAACATTGCCCAAGAGTTTCAAAATATGCTCCTCAGTTTTGTCATCGAAGCCAAGAAGTCGAGCTACAAAGCCCTGATCACTGGCGGGAAACCAATCCCTCCTACCATCTTCAAGGCCGCTTTACGTGACGGTAAGATCCACCGTAGCCATATGGTTGATGCATTTCGCACTGGGAGCTTCTCTCCCTTCAACACCATTGGGCCAGCTTTCACCAAAGTTTTCCACGGCGTCATCCCTCCACTCGATGCACTAGTGGATGAAAGGTACAGTAACTATGACAGAGGTGTCGACCGTGACGAAAATACCCGCGTGTATGACCGTTCCAACTCTAACCGTAATAACAGACCCCTTGAACGTAACAACAACCGCGACCGTGGCAACAACAATAACAGGAACAATGGCAACAACAACAACAGGAACAATGGCAACAACAATGACAGGAACAACTGTAACAACCGGAACAACGGCAACAACAATGGATCCAACAACAACAACGGAAGCAGCAACAGCAGCGGCGGTGGCTCCAACAACAGCAACAACCGTGATACGTCAGGTATCATCCGCTACACCGGTACTGGCCGTGTACCTGTCCCTGACCTTTCCTTCCCTCACCCTCGCTCCGCGAATCGTGACGCCCCTGTCTGTATGAACTGCATCACCGATGGGCGCTACTGTCGTTTCGGAGACAACTGCAACCTCTGTCATTTCACAAGCGTCTCTGATATCCCCATCGCCTCCCGTCCAACATTCCTCACGTGGGTCAATGATACCCCCAATGTCGCCCTTGTCAACCCTCAAGATGCGAACCAAGGTTAGAATTACTTTTCACAAACCACTTATAATTGAACTCAATTACATTCCAATTGTACTTACCTCTTGTTCACTCCGTCAGTAGATATATCCCAAATGTCGATGGACTCATTCGATCTTGAAAACACCTTCGACATCGACATCACCATGCAGAAAATGGTCACTGAAACCCAATCCGAAACTTCATCATCAAAGAAACGGAAACGACGGAAGAAGAAGAAGAAGAACTCTTCTTCTAAATCTACTCTCGTGAACGAGAAGAACCTTCCTCTTCCACTCTCTCAGAAGAAATACTGCTCTCCCAACGACTGGTCCAACGCCGACGAAGTTGAACCCAACGATGAAGTTGAAGTGACCAACGAAGCTCACTTTCCCGTCAAGAGAAAAATCGATGAAGAATTTTTAGGCCGATTAACGGCCAAAAAGAAACAAGCCTTCGTCGAGAAATATCTCCCAACTCGAGTGCAACTTCACCTAAAAAATCCCTTTGGTAAGGACAATCTTGTGCAAACTTTCCGTTCTGAAACTGTTTTTCGCCACAGTTGGATATCACTTGTTAAAACCGGTTTCTTAAGTAATGGCAGCAAAAAATGTCTTGGTGCTGCATTTCCCCACTTTCGTAAACTCCAAATCCTGTTCCGCCTACACAGAAATGTCGATTTTCGGCCACTTCGGACCCCGAATATCAACTGGGCAGAAGAAACATCTTTTGTCCCAGAACGAATCAAGATGACAACAGCCGCACTCCTGCACTACGATGGCGATGTTGCGTCCCTCATCAGATTCGTGGGTGGACCTCATACCTACCAAGACATCGATGTCCCTGCTATTCTTGACCGTTTAAAACCGATTATTTCTCCCCAAACTTGGCGAGATGTCCATCGGCTTTTTACCCACGGAGCTCCAGCCAAGGCGAACATTCAGGACACGGAAGCGAATTACCAAGCCTTCCGCCAATTTGGGAACCATCAACCAGTCGAAGATCATAAAGAAGTCATGATCAAAGCCCTTGTCAAAACCAGTCGGCGTCAACTGATGCTTATGGCGAACGACATGCTAGCCGACTTCTGCCCAAACGTCCACTTCAGTCCATTGAGTATTGTCGACTTCCTTCACAGATATCGTAAACCCCGGTGTATCACAAACTGCTCAGGTCGACCTTTCCCGTGGTGTTTCGCCGTGAACGACTGGACTTCTCCAAACGATGAGCCTGATCTGACCTTCGCCGGAGCTTTCCTTGAATTTGTAATCTGGTGTTACAACTTGGCAATTACGTACCCCCGGGAACGTAAAGCTAGTACCCGCGACGACATCCAGAATGCTTTCCCACGGATTAAGCATAACCCGAATGTCGCAGGAATGTACTCTACCTCCGTCTTCAATCACTGGTGCATTAACACAGGTCAAACTTTCGGCGAAAACACAAGTCCATCGAACTTTGATATTCTTGCTCGTGCCCGAAAAGAAATGAGCCAAGCTAAATGGTTCGAACCAGATATCATCGCCCAAGCAAAAGCTTTTCTCCCAACGATGAAAGCCCCCCTCCCAATGTCCACTGAAGAACTGGCCTCCATGACCATGGCTACGCGTGACTCAATGAACTGTGGCGTCCTTGATTCGCATGGCAATCGCCGCCCTCCAGCATTCAGCCATCATGTCGACGATAACATGTACAGTGACATTGCCTCGCTTATCAACCAAGCAGCCAGTGCCAGTGTGATTGGCGCGTACGAGACGTTTGGGTATCCCAAAGTTCCCCCACTCGGGCCTGACCCCATTACATGGGAAAAGTTCCCATCAGAGGCCACCCATATTGACGAACCGGTCGGCTATGGTGTGGACTTGCACCGCCTTATCGTCTATCTCCCAGCTCCTAAACGCCAAAAGCTTGCAGAGATGCTCTCCGACTGGTTGGTGATGCGTCATTTCACTCTCCGCCAAGCAGCTGAGCTCATTGGCTCACTGATTCATGCAGCAGCTACGAATCGTGAAGCCAAAGCACTCTTTTTTGTACTGCAAAATGCATTTCGGCGCGCTTTGCGGTCACAATTTTTCAAAGTTCGTGCATGGTTTCAGCGTTCCGGGAAAGCAAAATACCTATCTGCTTCCCTCCCGAGTACGATGCAGAAACGCATCCACTCCCTTGTCTCCAAAAATATGGCAGCTGTTCTTTGGAACTCCAAAACAACTACCCCTATCGATGGAGACATTCGTACTGAACTCGTGACACTCCATTCATGGCTCGCTGATACTCAGCGTCCATGGGAGATCCCTATGGGGCACCTTATCCCTAGGGACAAGTCCATGAATTCTACTGGTGACGCCAGCGAATACGCACTTGGCGCGTACAGCCACGAGATGCGTTTCTGGTTTGTACTCTATTACAGTCCAGAACTGAAAGAGCTCATACGCCAGAATCTAGTCCATATCAATGGACTAGAGTTTCTTACGATACTGATTCAAATTATGGCATACATCACATACTTTGAATCACCGGAACTACGCACGGAATTCGAAGCTGACTTCCATCTTCCAATGGAACCCGTCTTTAACATTACCACCGACAACCAAGTCTCACTTTCATGGACCCATTCTGTCAGTTCAAAATCCGAAGCAGGACAAGCCCTTGTTCGCCTTTATGTTTTATTGTTGCGCCGTATTCCTCGGACAAAAATTACCTCTGACTGGATCGCAACTGACCTGAATGTGTTGGCCGATACTATTTCTCGCCCATCAAATTCACTCAACCCACTCTTTCCGTCGGAACATCACGAACAGGTATTCAACGTGGCGCCCGAGACGAAGTCCTACAGGACTTTCCACCCGAGTCCCGAGATACTATCTCTCCTCTCCTCACTGCTTCGATGGAATACGAGCACGACCCCAACTTGTCTCCCAAACAACTTGGGGTCCTTCACTCCCATTGGATCCACTGGTTCATCTTCTGTATTAAGATGAACCTTACCGACGATATGCTCCTTGAGCATGCATCCCCGAAGCGTGCGTCCCGCCAACTGGCTATGTACGCAGTGTACCTGGCGACGGGTAACTCCCTTTTTCACAAAACTGTGAAGTCAGGGACTGTCGCAACATACCTCCGTAATGTTGCAAAACTGATCGTATCCATCCGTGGTCTTGACCCCCGGTACAATAGCCCAACCGACTTGAAAATGTCCCCAGGTATACTAAAAGTTCTGAACCAGATGAAGACCTGGGAACAACTACCCAAGAGGCGCGAACCATTCACGCTTGATATGCTACTTGACCTGATCGGCCTTTCTCGCACATGCGATTCAACAGGACTCCTTCCTGCCCTCCGTAACCACTTTACATGCGGGTTATACGCTGGTCACCGAACTGGTGAATGGGCCCAAACCAATAAGAACTCTACCAAACTTGGTAGTCATCTTAAGAACAAACAAGGCAACACAGCTGCGTTTACTCTCCGAGATGTATCATTTCAAAGTGACCGTGGTGGCCCGCACCCACTCCGGAAAATCGTTGAAGAACCAGATACCATCCCCTTGCACTGTTTCAATGTATATAAAATGCAGAAGAATGGCGACCACGGCGAATCCAAGAAATTCTCTCGGAACGACGACTCTATAGAACTGTGTTACGTACGTAACCAAATGGCCATTATCCAGCGCTTCGTTGCGCTTGTCGGCTGGAATTACGACCTCCCTTTGAGTATCTATCTCCCCGAAGGTTCAACTACCCCTCGTAACATCACGAGTACTGAAATCGAATACGGCATGCAACTCGCAGCCAAACGCGTATACAACCTGAACACCAAGAAAAAAGGTGACGCCCAGATTCTTGAAAAGTGGGGAGGCCACTCTCTCCGCGTCGGTGCCTGTGTCTACTTATACACTGCCGGCTTCTCCGAAATGGAACTGAAGTTCCTCCTCCGATGGAAAAGTGACTCTTACCGTTGCTACCTTCGGAACCTTGCCTTTGTCTGCCGCAAGCAGAACAAAGCTTTGAACGACGCGTTCAAATTGACTGGCGCAATGCCTAACTTTCTATAACAATGTTGTCTCCCTTATACTGTACAATTCTCTACTCCACACCTTGGTATCACGCTACATACCCATCTTTTTTGACATTTCCTTATGTCCTACGACTGGAAAGTATACTAACTTTCCCATATATAATATTCTACTCCACACCTTGGTATCCAATGACATTTACCTATCACTTTGATATTCCGTATGTCATATTATAGTCATTTCGACTAACCCCCTCCGAACTCTTACCGGCCTGCATTATACCTAATGCTACCCCCACATTTCCTTTTTTCTTTTAATTTTACTTTTCTTTTCTTTTACCGACTCCTCTCAACCGAGACGATATGGCACCCCATTCGCCATCACTTTACAAGCGATCCCTCATACGATTGCGACTCGACATGGCAGGAGCTAGTGCTCCGCAAATCTATTCCAGAAGGTCTAATCCCTTCCCGGAATTTATTTCCACGTCATAGACACTACGTTTTCACGCATTCCCTGTGCTACTTCACTACAGTAGCAGTAGTGACCATGCGTACTTCCGCAGTACGTCTAGACACACGCACTAGCCACATATCGTACGGCTAGAGAGGAGCCGAGGCGGGACCAGGGAATCTATGATTCTTGTATGGTAAGTCTAAGGCGCTCGAACGTACTGGACATATGAAACCAGTACCTCCTATTCCCCAATCTTACCGCACAGTACCGCTGCGTAAACTATGACAAGGAAGGCCGACCGACAGACAGACTCGATCGGCATTCTCTCTGAAGTAGGATCAGCTCACTTTGCTTTCGCAGATGAGCGGATCGATAGACCATGATCGACTGGTTCGATATGGTCTGTTTTTTTGTTTCCCACCACTTGTTCCACACCCTGTAGCAGGAGCTAGTGCTCCGCAAATCTATTCCAGAAGGTCTAATCCCTTCCCGGAATTTACTTCCACGTCATAGACACTACGTTTTCACGTATTCCCTGTGCTACTTCAATGCAGTAGCAGTAGTGACCATCCGTACTTCCGCAGTACGTCTAGACACACGCACTACGGCTAGAGAGGAGCCGAGGCGGGACCAGGGAATCTATCAGTACAGTATGATTCCGGGAGTTTCGTCTTCTCCCATAGGTACTACTGTACACTGTACTGTGCTATTGGCACATTTTGCCGTTATTTATGTTTGTCTGCTATTTATTTATCTATCTCCATGAGGAAGCAACCAAATCAAACTGTCAAGGGCTCACAATGTTGCTGTAAACCCAAGTCAAACAGTCAACAACGATCACCATGAGCTCCTCCACCGACACGAAGACTGAAATCACCCTGAAAGGCAGTGTTGAGATCGTATCTGAGTTCTTCTTTACGGCAATCAACTCAATTCTTTACCAAAGAGGCATTTACCAACCTGAGACCTTCAAACGAGATGAGAAGTATGGACTGACTGTCCTAACGACAACGGACGATGGTTTGTTGACCTACCTGGGGCAGGTCATGAAGCAAATGGAAAGTTGGTTGGTTTCTGGAGATGTTCAAAAGCTTGTTGTTGTTGTGGCTGGAATTGATACTGGCGAGACCTTGGAACGTTGGCAGTTCAACGTAAATGTTGAAGATCAAAACGGCAACCTTGCAGCTGGCAACGATGAAAACAACCCCCTCAATAACGTACCCGCCACCGTCCAAACACCAAAGGGCAAGCAACAGAAATCATTGAAAGAAATTCATGGTGAAATCCAAGCGATTATTCGTCAGATTACTGCCAGTGTAAGTCTCTCTTTCACTTTTTGACAACCTTTGCGATTGCCAAAGCCTCACGTTTCATCTCTCTGTAGGTCACCTTCCTTCCTCTCTTGACGGAACCGTGTTCTTTTGACCTACTTGTGTACACTAACCAAGACGCACAAGTCCCAAAGAAATGGTACGATTCGGATCCACGCTACATCATGAACAGTCAGGAGGTGAAACTCCGTAGCTTTACTACATCGGTACGTATTGTTTTGTGCTGTCATTCTCATCAATCCCACGTGTCTATCCTAACCACCTCTTTTCAGGTTCACAAAGTTGATACTATGGTTACATACAAAGAAGCTGATGAGTGGGACTTGTAAAGCCAGGTTAGAGATCGTTCATCTACTAGCGCTACATGAACGCTAGCTGCAAGCAAGCATCAATTTGGTGGGACCGATGAGCAAGACGGCCATCTGTCGGACAGTCCCTGGCAGATAGCGTAATAGGATAGAAATTCATATTGTATTCGACATCTGTTTGGTGAAGGTATCATGTGACTACGTGTATTCAACATAAACGTGTTTGAGTAGGCAAGCGCCTTGTTTTTGTACTCCATTGAACATATCCTGTACAGTCTTGTCTTCGCTGTGAACTCGTGGTGTTGGAAGCAACAGAGCTTTTGTCTACTTTGCCAGATAGGCTTGTCATGGAGCAGTCGGAGCGCCATTATATGCCGTAACCTCACATAGTCAGTGTACATAACTCTATCTAGTTTGCATTATATCTATTCTTGCGCGCCTTTCGTGATTGGAATGTTCAAGCCAGATCCTCATCATCGTCCGAGTCGTCTTCATCATTGTCCATGATTGGCGTGTTTCGAAGCTGGGTGCGATTTCTCCAGCGCCCCAAGACTCGTTTTCGTCGTTGTTCATGTGGATCCAGTGGCGCCACAACGACACGGCCAGGACACGGTGGAGGTCGGTCGTCCTTGTTAAACTTTTTACGCGACTGACCAGGAGGAGACGCAAGCGAGGCTGGGGATGCATCAATCGTCTCACGGTTCTCTTCTGGTGACGTTTCCTCCGTAACATGTTCTGTAACCTTCTCCAGTGTCGGGGGTGCAGTAGCTTTCGAATTGCGCGACCGGAACTGCATTGGAAAAGGCGACGTTAACGATCTGGATGGGGACATGTCTGCTCGAATGGGTGATGGGGGCGTTAATGACAGCTGTGGGGGTGATTTCACATTATGCAACGCGTGCACCGGTCTTTCTGGAGTAACATGAGTCAAGGGTGGGGATGATATCCGATCTGGAGATGATCTAACCTCTGGTGATCTCCGCTGCTTTTGAGGTTCTTCGGGCTCCTTCGCGAAGACAGTCTTTGTTGTTTCCTCCTTCTGCAGAGCAGCGCACTGTGGCTTCGATCGTGGCGGCGTCCCCTCTGATGAGGGTACTAGAATTCTTCCAGGCGAGCGTTTACTTTTTGACTTGTGCGGCTCTCGCGGGTCCTCATACCGAGGAGAAGAGCGTTGTTTCAATGATTTGAGAGCAGAATACTGTCCTTTAAAGTACAGTTGGCGGTGCGGGTTGGCAATCTCAAAAGCACCCCCGTCGTCGGGTAGATATTTTTCGCTTCGACTACACAATGCGTGCAATGGGAGTTGTTGAAACTTCGGCATACATCCTGCTTGATCTGTTATCAACGCCGTTGCTCTTGGTGACGCATCATCCTCTGAAACTTCAGACATCTCTAGCGCTGGCGATTGTTGTGTAGCCCGTACGGTTTCCTTCAGATTTTCAGGGGTGATACCCGAAGGATCGTATGGTTTCTCCCATTCAGGTTCATCCCAGCTTTCTTGAGGTGGGTCTGCATGTACACGTCGCACCACCCCATACAGTGACACTTCGACAGCCTCTCCATGCTGGCGCCCCCCTTCATCCTCTGAATCGTCGTCCACTTCTTCCTCATGAACCCAATCGTTGAGGTTAACACGGTATCCGTTCGGGTTGTTGGGTCGAGCTAGCTGTCGTTCGAGATCCGTCACATCCACACCGTCAATAGACTTCAGGTCTGGCAGTCGATACAAAATGTACAGGCGTCGCATACGTGCAGCTTCCATTGATTCAATCTTGGCCCCATCTTCCCCGTTGAGCATCAAGTTTTCCAGTGAAAAGCAAGTGTTACTCAAAACATCTAACCATTGGGGTAGATTATCTTCTGCGACAATGTGCAGCGTTTTCACACGCGACGCCACCTGAGACGGAACGCCTGACCTGAAAGCAAGGGGTGCAATGGGGCGGTTGAATCGTAGCAAATCGTCATCTTGTTTGTGAGATCCTGCCAATTCAGACATTTTCATCCAACGGTTCTCGTGGCTTTGCAGCGTCTTGTCAGGGGATGCATCAGCCTTCAGGCAACGGGGCGACGTGAACTGAGGCAAGGAAGCACTCGCCATCGTGATTTCTTTGCGTTGTGGGGCAACTCCGACCGCGACACGGAAAGGGCGAAGCGATTGTATTGTTTCTCTTCTTCTCATTCACCCCAACGCTTGTTCCCACTCCAAGGTGGATGAAAGACGTCCCAACTTGGCGTTTGGAGATCGGAAGGATGGCGCTTCAGTTTAAATGTGTTGGCGCCCACGACGACAACGGTTGTACTATGGCTGTTCCTTTTCAAGTCGAGGGCGACTGTTAGACGATAGCCAATGTTTCGACGTTGTCGTAATTCTTGTGTCACCGTAAAATTCCGCGCTACTCCACGTTCTGCTCTATCAACATATACAGCCCTGAAGGTGAAAATGAATGGTTTGCCAGGACTCAGAAAAATACCGCTACTGGCAGTGAAGCTACAGTGACTTACTCGTACAGTACCGGTAGAGTACTTGAAGTACGAGTAGATAAGAGAACAAGTAGGCAACCACTAGTAGCCATCCTCTAAGGAGTCAGATACCCAACCAGTGACAACCAGTGACTCCAGATGCGATGATAGAGCAAAGTAGCTGCGTGTAGCGCATGAGCTTAGAGAAAAGGAGGGAGCAGAGATTGTCATGTTTCCAATGACATGCCACCTCTCGCTGCGCCTCTATACGATGGATATGATTAATTCAACAGCGTTCTAGAGAGCCAGAGCGTGTCTACAATACTAGCACACTCTTTGCTGTTTCGGATTTATTATAATACTCTACATCCGTTGTCCACAGACCACACGAGAATCAATCCAGGTAGCAATTTCAAAGTACGTGTCATTTCGCAAGACCAAACCGGTATTACAAGACAAAATGTGACACGCAAAGGCCACAATGTCCTTCGATCGTACCAAAATTAGCCACCGAAAATCAACTTCAAACACACCAAATGCCCCAAATCCAAATCTTGTCTCACAATTTCAAAAATGTTCACAACTCAAACAGTTTCCAGCATCATCGTGCTCGCCACCTTCTTTGGAAGGGGTGACGCCCATGGATACCTCCTTTCGCCAAGGTACGTGCATTCAAACACATATGTATGACGTGCTGTGTTCAGAATACGCAGATCCAGCACATTACACAAATTGGAAATCATCATGCCAGCTCACCTTCATCCATTATCGATCCTATCAGGTCTCGGAACTTCATTGCGTGGAAGGATGGTGTGTGGTCTGGAGCTACCGATAATGACTACCCCAAAGAGGACTGTCCTCATTGCGCTAATCTTGGAGGTACTCTGGC
>JAVCKV010541562.1:0-11189 GCA_032274145.1 Herpochondria borealis | reverse complement strand
TACTTCCATCCACTCCTGTACAACATTTTCAGTATACACCGGAGCGTTATCTTACGTAAATCAGTAGCTATCACCATGCATGCGTTTGGTTCACGGTAGGAGGTAGTTCTGTAACAGTTGAATGTACCTAGGCGAATTAATCGTACCAGACAAAACAGCCAGATCGGTCTTCCCCGAAGCACTAATGCCACTCCACACCAGCACAAAACCACCTCCTGAATGGAGACTGAAGGATTATTTCCGCTCGCTACGAAGGTCTTGCCAGTAGTATTTCGGACTATCCGGACCGTCAAAATAATTTTTTCTCATCCGATAAAACCACCGTCCAATAATCAAGCTGCCAGAGCGCTTTTTCCAATACCCATTCAATGAGTCGCTCTTTACGGTGATCGATAAGGTTGAGTTTCTTATTCCTCTTTATACTAAAACTTCCCTTCCATCTTAACTGCTCTCCAGACGGTCCGATGGGAAACAGATAGTTATAGACCTTTCTGAATGGAATGGATGGATTGGGACGTATTTTTAATTCCATGTCTTACTTTGCGCAAATCCCACTGTTTGAGCTTCTTGTGCCTACCAGAGATTATAAAATTGTTTTAGTTATCTGGATCACGTAGGAAAATCCTAATAACGGTGGGACCACAACCTAGTTCTACTGTAATTTCTTGTTGTAGTTTGCCCTCAGTACGAAGAAAGAGGGCCCGGTTTTGTTGTTCCCTTGTGATGGGAGGGCCTCCGGCCATTTTTGAGTGGGTGAGAAGCGTGTGGATGCTTTTTGAGACCCTTACTCATATGTAGGAAAGGTATGAATAGTATATATGTGGAACAAATGGGAGGAACTAAAATTTGTCGACGTCATAAAATATTGTTAAATATATCAAACAGGGCATAATTACAACAAATCCATGTGGTATCTTAATAGTTTGCTACAGAGTGTACATTCAAAGGTCTATAAGGGGATGTGCGTTTGTATTTTCTATAATTTGCCCCAAGCTACCCTGTTTGGCATGCAACTGTTTCAGTTTGCCGGGGGTATGCCATCACTATTGAGTTGAACAATTTCAGATAGTGTTTCAGTAATCTTTATTCAACAAATTCGACATTCTTTGGCTCTTCGGTGATTGCGGTCGGTTTCCAGAACAGGGAATACACAAGGCTCTGAAGATTCTGGAGAATGGAGAACGAGTTTTCTGGGAAATCTGTGATGAAGCGACGGAAAACATGACTTAATATGGTAAGAATGCAAAATTGTAACGACTGTTTCAGGCTATGCAGACCATTGCATATACTAGAATTGCCCCAGCGGAATATGTGCTCTTCAGTTGGAAAAACCTTGCGCTTCATCGCGTCTAGAATAAGAAGCTCAATTGAATTACGAGCCTTGTCACTTTGCAGAGTCTTGAAGCAGAACGTTAGAAACTTCTTTATCATACGAGTTCTAAGATGATCCGGGGCCGCCGCTGTAATGAAACATGCATCGAAAACTTCGGCAACTATCCGTTCTCCTATTGATATTACTGGTACTTCACATATACTCCGCTGCATGTATCGGTCAAGGCGCGCGAGAGGGAGCCTAGATAAATAATCCGAGAACAGTCCTGAAAAATCTTGTGTGGAATTTTCCCAGATCGCAGAAAGTCGAGTCTTTTCTTGAAAAGACAGAATTCCATTCGACGTAAGTGGATAGACGGAGCTTAGAGTATCCTTGCAGTTTTTTTGATCTATTCGCTTCGAGATTGAGAAAAACATGCCGAAGGAATTATTCTCATGATGGGGTTAGGGTCACGGCCAGATGGACAAAATGTGATTACTCTGGCAGAAAATGAAGAGGCTATATATTTCAGTTTTATTCCCATTGGCAACATGTGGCAACCGGTTCCTGATATTTGGTCTGCCAGGGACTTCAGTTGTTAAAAACCATCGGTGTAGAGACACAACAGGTGCACAAATAACCGCTCTCTATTTTTCAGTTTGCCTAATAATGCCGTTCTACATTTGAGATCTATTTTCGTATCACTTGATTTATCAGCACTGAGCATTGATGGTACTGTAAGACGGGTGGTAATAAGGGGTTTGAAACGTTCTCCAAGGTTATTTCCATACCCTGAGTCAGCCTGACCGGGTGGTTTCTCAATCCAGATTCGGCGTTCAGCCACATCTCCATTGCCGATTTCCAGCATAGACGCGTGATATAAGGAAAAAGTGATTCAGATTGGAGCGTTGATAATCTGGTCTAATGATAACACATACATCCGGCGGAAGGAATTCCACGGTGTTGGCAGAAAGGACGTAAATTTTTGTTCAGCTGTTGGCTAATTTTTTCACGGAGGAATTCGAAGATGCTTTGATTGAACCCGCGCTGTCGGCGTATGGATTCGGATTCGAATAAAGAATGCAGTTAGGTGCGTATGGGTACCCAGAAAATCGGAACCAGGAAGTAGGATGGCGAAGTGAGGGGAAAAGACGTGGCGAGCACGCAGAATTAAGCATATATGGCGCAGAGAGTTGCTCCTTTTTGGGACTGGGACAAGATTTTCATTCATTACTCGTCGCCAAGCACGGAGCTTTACTGGGCCAAACACCAGTCGCAATTACCTGTGCCTGCTTTGATATCAATGAGACTGAAGAAAAACGGGCCCCCTGTCTCTAGACCTCTCCAAGTGGGCAAGTCGAGGATTTAATGCACTAAGGAACCCATTTTGGCTCTGTTCCGAGTTTGAGACTGTTGCGGACTGGAGGGCCGGCCTTCTTACCAGTAAAACATTTGGCCTGCTTCGACCGGGATCGACGAACTGTACCGCTTCTACTGCTCAAACGCGAGTCACGGAGATCCAGGCCCCTGCCTGACCGCCCTGGAGAGAGTGATTCCGGTGCACTTTCGTCCAGGGAAAAGCGTCAGACGCTTCAAGGAAAAATCTCTGTTCCAAGGAATTTTCCAGGCTGCCTAGGTGCACAAGACATGGTACCTTTGAGGAGGGGCCAGATTCTCGATCCGTTAGCACGGTGATTTTTTTGATGAACAAGCGCAGGTTTATGTGTCTGATTAAGGGCGAAACAGCAGCGTATATGAAAAATCTTGGTCTAAAAGATCGACAGATTTTCAGCACGACGGGAAGGTTGAGAAATAGGCGCACCTCATGAATAATTGGTCTCGGTTCTTTCTGAATTTTTGAAGATGCGCAGAGTACTGGGCCTCGTTGTTGGTGTGATGTTCTATACGGTACGAGGCTAAGAAATATGCGCAGTCATCTGTGCCTCATAATGGAACGGCTCCGGAATCCACACCCCGACCCCCTTTGAGGAACGAGCGGCCCCATTGGCCTCTGATTTGCGGATTAAAATTTATGGACACGAGCACGAGGCGGACATTCGTAGAAGCGGTTGAAGCGACGACGAGGTTTAGGAGCGGTCACAGCGAACTGTGCCTAGAAAAGATGGAAGTAACACAGTTGTGAGGATCCGTAGAAAATGGTTCTTAAGAGGCGCAGATATCTGCGCCTCGTGTGATCTGAAGGCCGTAGAGATCGACGAAGACGCGGTTTATTAATTAGCGCAGTCATCTGCGCCTCTAATTGCGCGTTTGCGCCAAGGCACCTGACACGGATTAGTAATCCGCGCAGTGATATGCGCCTCTTTATGCGCTCGGTTGCGTAAGTGGCGTGGAGGTCTCCGAAGCACTTAAGAAATAGGCGCAAAGAATTGTGCCTCGTGATCGCAGTCGTGGATTCCGGGCGCAAAGGCGCTCCGAACGGTTTATTAAGAGGGATGAACGGGAAAGAGACGCCGAGAGCCGCGGCGGTGGTTGAGGAGATACGAATGGGGGTCACTAGATGCACTTCGAGCCCCATGGCCCCCATTGTACTGTACGAGGGAGCGAACAGCCACCACGCACGGTACGTGAATTTGTGTGGTTTGCGGACACCGGTGTATGTGAAGAGTAGATTTTTCCACATGGCACAGAGAGAAAATTCCCTTGGGAAATTAGCCCGCCCCTATCCGATTGGGTCTCCCACTCCACTCTCCCCGTCACCCCTCCCCAATCCGTCCGGCTCACACACCCTTCAATCCAACCTCCTCCACCTCGTTCCTCGCCGCTTCCCCATTCCTTCACTCCGTCTCCCCCATGCGCCCCTACGTCCGCGAATTTTCTCGTGCGGCGCAGACTTCTGTGCTTCGTCGGCGCGCACGATTCAGAGGCGCCAGGAGATGATTAACAGGTGTAGGTGAATGATCCTCAGTGCTTCACCGCGAGAAAAACGCGCAAACCACGACGCGTGCAAATTGAAACGGATTATTTATATATGTAGAAGAGTGCGCCTCGTGGGAGTGGTTGAGAAAGAGGCGAAAATCATTGCTCCTCTTTTAATGATGGTTTATTAATAGGCGCAGACGAATTTGCCTGGTGAAAAATTTGAGGAAGAGGCGAACACTACTGCGCCTCGTTGACTATACTTTAGTAAGAGCTGCAAATAATTGCGCCTCGTGATGAAGTTGACCAAAAGACGCAGATCACTGCCCCTCGTGATGATAGTGAAGACGAAGATGATGAAGTCTATTTAGAAGAATACCTCCCCGATTCATTCAAGTTCTAAACACCGTGCGACTCATCGCACGGTCTCCCAGCCTTTTCAATTGGTACAAACCGTACAGCTCTCTGCACGGCTCACCAGTCCTTTTTTTACAACCTCCACGGATGCGCCTCAGGATTGGAAGCCTTGAAGGTGCAATGAAAGTACGGGGACACAAGTTCCAAGGAACGTACAGGGACGGAAGTGGCATCTTTAAGACGCAAGCTCGACTCGAGGTGGGTTTTGCAGTCTCTCACACACACCACTCAGCTCTATTCCGCTACCATGCAGCCTACTCTACTACCTCACGCCACCGGCGCCAAGTCAACAGTGGGGGTGCTGGCCGCTTTCATTTCCCTCCGAGGAGCATCATGCGGTCGCGACCGTCTCGTTCGTCTCGCGGGCGGCGGTGGCCGCGTGGTTAACCACTTCGGCGGCGGATTTAGTCCGCCTCGCGGCGGGCGTTCTCAGACTCAGTACGAAAACTTTCCAGGCTGTGACGCAGATGGTCACGTTCGTCGCGCAAAGCGGACTAGCGTTCCTGGATCCTTATCTAGGAATCCTGGAGCGGATAGTGGAGCTGTTCCCTCTGCACGGCCGACTGACGACCGCCACGGTGTTCACGCGCACGCGGTTCCTCCTGTTTCTGGTCCATCTCGCGGGCCTACCCCGACACGGCTTACATGAGCTCGTGGATTGTGTTGTTGCTTTACCTTGGAGGATAATCCTTCCAAGGGGCGTGCGTCAGTCAGAGTAGCCGCGGAGCACGTATTTATCCATGGCCCGCGACCCCTTGGCCTGCTCCAGGTTTCGGCGAAGCCCCTCGCGCGGGACGAAGCCATCGTATGCTCCACCGGCCAAGTTTCCGCTAACTCCTGCCGGGACCTCCGCTACGGCTTTCTGGAAGACCTGCATCTTCGAGCCCTAAGATGACACCGTCTTCGGCGCGTCACCAGCATTGCCCTCTGTACCCTCAACGCTGAACATGCCGCCATTGTTGATGTTGATAACGATTTTTGAGTTGTCCCCTGTTGGCGGGCGGTGACGAAGCCACGCGCGGCACAGCCAGGAGGCATAGGAGCCGATTCAACCTCGGTTTCAGGGGTTGAAGCTGGCGCAGCCGCCGATACGGCCGGAAGTGAAGCCGACACCGAAACCGGATTTTGTATCGGAATTTACCCAGCGTTCTACGCGTTACGTTAATTCATCGGCTTCGAAGCTGATATCACAGGCGCGTATTTTTTCTTAATCGCAGGAGCTCGCACATATGCTAAGAGAATGGAATCCAGGACTTAGGGGCATTCGCCGATTCCACCAGCCCCGCAAACGTCGGAAAGGACGCCGAAGTGGATGCCTTGCCGCTCTAGGTACTCGCGTAAGGAACGTTTTTAATAGCAAGAGTGGACCGAGACTTCAAAAAAGGGAATTGATTTGACACACGCTTTGGACGAGTGGAGTAAGACACCAGAACCGAGGGGCGGCCCGTTGAGTTAGCGGACGCAGTCGCGGTGGGCTTCACCGCATCCGTAGCAATGGTAGTGGCTGGGGTCTTCCTCGTCGACCCCGACGAGGCAGAAGAATTCTAGGGGCGCACCGATCAATATGAGAGAAGAATCGCCACACGGGGTCTCTTTTCGGTCGAAAAACCACAGCTGGTCCTCACAGCCGGCTGTGGTGTTGGCGACGGTGGCACCAAGAATTGGGGAAACGAGCGGTATGCCACAGTAATTTATGCCTGGGTACTACTGATGAAGTCGAGGGTTTAGGCGCCTTGAAGGCAAGAACCTTTTTTTCGACTGTGAGGAGCGATTCGAGGGCCACATAACGCTTCAGACGGTTTCCCCACTTGTGCATGCGCTCCACCAGAATAATGCCGATTGGTCCGCGTCATTTTTCAGTTCGAGCATCGCCATACCCGGGATGCCCCACAGTTAGGCGCGCAATGGGCATTCATTTATTTTTCCTCCACGTTCAACTCCACTAAGTATAGAAAGCGATACAGAATAACTGGAAGGCGGCGATTCAAGCGGCGCTCGAAGGCCAAACAATGGCTTATGGCCCACGCTATCTTGTACTCCATGATAATTTAGATGCGTACGCTCGGCGTTGGAGAGGCGGGCGCCCGAATTCCTCCCAGTTAATATAGATGGCTGGATGCGTACCTGTAAAACAGGAAAGACGGGACGTAAAGCATTTCTGGAATTCCATCTGCACCGATAACCCAACCCGGCGCCGGACTGAAGTTTTCCCATTCATCCCAGAGATCGTTGTCGCTCTGGCGCAGCGCGCGTTCGCGCGTTTCGAACAGGCCGACGAAGTTAAAAGTCTGGCGGAAGGTTTTTTAATCGCGCAACGGGATGATGAATCCATGGCGGCGCATCATCAGCGTCTCTAATAGGTGGTGTTCGCGAGAGATGCGTTATTTATAGGTGAGCCTCAGGTCTTGATATTCATACGGCCAGGAGTTCATCTGAAATTCGCGTACGACGACGCGCGCACCCCCATATCAGCCGGCGCCGAAGAAGACTCAGTCTGATACGTACGCAATGAAATACACTTCGACCATTTTCTCATAGAACAGAAGGTTGGTTCCAATTAAGTCCGGCATCTGGTGCTTGACCAACGACACTTGCGTGAAGCGGCGACGGATGCTTCCGCTGGCTTTGATGGCCAGGCAGAGGCGCTGCATCTCGATGCGTTCACCATCCTAGCCGGAATCCGATATGTAGCGCCCGGAGAAGTAGACGCGCGCAGTGGTTGGCCAGACCAGGAAGAGGGATGAACTTGGTAAGCGCGAATTGGGCTAACCCCGGTCGAGCGCGCTGACTTCGGCAGAGATGTCGCAGTCGGCGGTCGGGAATCTAGTGCGCGGTATGCCGCCGTTCGTGAAAAGCTGCTCTACGAGCGCGTGGAGGTGCGTAGGCATGTTTATAAGCCTTTGAGGGTAGAAGTGGTCCGTTGTAGAGAAGAGGAAGGGCGAGAGAGCAAGAGAGACTCCGAAACTGACGGATTGGGATACCATAGAAGAAGGAGAAGGAAGATGCGAAAGACATGATAGGGAGATTCCAAGTGCCAAAATAACTCTTTAGAGTACTAAAAACGGTCTTTCAAAAAAAGGATCACCATTGCGCGCACTGAGTGAAGTTCACTGCTGTTACACTGTGATCATTTCACAGCGGCAAGAAGGAATTTTGAAATGGCTGGACGCAGGGTCGTTCACATCTTCATGATTTTATACAGCGAAATTTCCGTGCCACACCCTGGGTACCCCAACCGCCCTTGACTGTTTTGGTACGGTACTGTGAACAACCATGGTATAGTATAAAAATAGTACTGGAAAACGGGCTTGTTGAAGAATTACACAAAGAAAAACAAATGAACACGGTTAATTTCACCGCTACACTGAAGTTGCTCTTGTCGCCGCGTAATTTAAATTCCTTTGCATGCTAAATTCGTTTGGTACAAAACTCAATATAGCACCTCCTGTTCAGCTGGATTTTCGATAAGATTAATAAGCACTGTTTTAACGTATTACAAGGAACTCTGCCTTAAATTTCTACTGCTTAAGTTCTAACGTGCACCTTTCCAGTCTTATCCCTTCCGTCTGTTTATAGTGTGCACTATACGCCGTTCCGCTATCCGGACCTCTCCACATCTAAAAAACCCGACAATACTCTCTTTTCAACGCGCATTTTTGAAGTTGCCCAAATCCCTAACTCCACACTCTTTCTTCTGTGGAACTGAAGAGAAAATGCAGTTACTTCTATCCCATTCCACGTTCGCGAATTCCACCAAGCTCGCCTTTTCGCACGGAATATCGGTCTGTCCTTCTGGAATTTTCTATACTTCGGCGCAGCTCGATCCAACGAATATGCGCAGGAGGCGAGCGGTTTCCGTCTTGTTCCACTGCAGGCAGGCCAGGACGCGCTTCATCTGCTGGGAATTTCGCACGTTTTGATTGATTACAAGTGCAAAAATGCCTTCTTATTCAGTCACAACCATGAAATTGAACATGACACAAGCCGTATTGAAGACGATGTGGGCCTCGACGATCTACAGCGCCGGACTGAGGAGCTTCTGCAGCGAAGGATAAACACTATTCCATGACGCTATTTGACGGCCGCACTGCGCGAAACTTCCTCAACGATCATGCGAAAGGTTCCATAGCCGCGAGGTCCTTCACCTTCAGCAACCCGAACTTCAAGGCTGTTTGGACCGGTGTTGAACGGTTTCTACATATCTGCGCTATGGGCTTGCGAATGAGCTCAAAGACACGCGTCTTCAATATAACCCTCTTCTATAACATGATGTGCAGGACCATTTCGCTGTGATCGCGCTTCTCTTTAGATTACAACTTCCTTCCCCTCGAGCACTTCAAGGTGGTGAGACTAGATATATTTCATGATCATTATTGAGTTCCGGGGGGCTGGTGCGGTGACACATTCATTGTGTTATGTGTTTCTGCGACCCCCATTCCGACGCGAAGACTTTTCTCCGGTCTTTTCGGCAAGCGCTCGATGAAATCTTGCTTCTTTTGTTTCACTTTTTTGACTGGGTAAAGTTTTTGCAGCGCCACGCGGCTGTTCTCCACATTTTATGGCGAGTATAGGCGCCTAGACTCTCAATCAGCACCTCCGCCTTTCCGTTTACCGTCGTCAGCAGCCTCACACATTGAACGCCACGATGTGTCCCCATCGCTGCACTTAACAATCTTCTTCGCCAGAAGCACGACGGACTCTTCACACTTTTTATCCTCTCCAATCGGTTAATTCAATCACAGCGGTTGCCTTTTCAATCCCGGGTCCGTGGTGATCGCGCATCTTTACCACTTTTGCTGCCCACAGAACGAATTTATCTCCGCTGTTTGGGTGTACTTGGATGATGTCGTACACTCTCGGGAAATTTTCAAATTCTTGTCGATTGCCGCCCGGCGATGTTTATGGTGAGGAAATTTCCGACATCGAATCAGTTGTGCACATGGAACTTCAGGAAAACATGAAGGTCCGTACAACCCGCCCGGTGCTTATAATTACCTGAAATACTTCCTATGTTAAGTACATGAACCGTAGATCATAGCAGTCCGGAGCGGTTTGAAGACCATACCAGACGACATCGGTTGCCTTATACGCGCCCATCAAGTAGCGGCCAGATAGCGAGATACATTTTCTCACACTACCTACCGTTTATACATCCATCCGCGCGGATCACATTTTCTGGGCCAAGAATTGTATCTATAACGGCGTTTCTGCGCGTTCTACGATACACTAAACAAAATGCACCAATAGAAACACAAGAAACAGTGATGAATTTCAAAATCGTATTTTTGACAACGAGTAAGATATCGGAAGAGCATCACAGCGATTGAGTTGCGTGCAGCCGTGAATCAAATATTTCAGAACACGTGCTAAGGGACATCAAAAAGGGCGGTATGTGTGCTTACATATTTTTGTGTCCTTATGTGCACTTTCGTGAGTGTTCTGCATGCCCATAGTCGCGCGCTAGAGTTTCGAGTCTGTAAAATATTACTGGTATGACACATTTTCCCCGTTCACATCGCAGGATCCCACCCGAAGCTGACGCAAGTCTGATATAAAGAGGTTGAGAGAAAAATTCCAGAACTTCGTCTATCCTCTTCTATATCGCGTAGAGCATACCCTCGGCCCGGATATTTAGATTTGTTAGCAGTATACCGGAATCAAACTTTTCAACCTGCGAAAAAAGGAACGTACTCATATGAAGCGCACCTTGTCTCCGGCCATTACACCGCGAAGCTTCCCAAGCGGGCCGCTGGTCAGCGTTCTTCACAGGCGCTAGCTTCAGAGTCACAAGCAAGCTAATATTGGTCCACACCTTCTACACCGGCTTCCGTGCCGGCCGGACCTGTACGAAAGAAACTTCAGGGCCTTGCGGAGTAGTGAGGTCTTTCTTTCCAAATTTCAATTCTTCCAATGGACAACGCAAGTACCCTTCCATGAAGTGTGATGCACCAGCGCCGAAAGACAAGGATTCTCCTCAACAGACTTCATTTGGTTGCAAGGATCCCACTGCTACATATATTCAACCATCAGTGGATTCAACTGTATTAGCTGGCCTCGAGGTAGGATCAGGTACTGTTGTATCGCAACCGGAGACGTCCCCTTCGCATCGACTACAACCAGGGTCTAATAGGGTAAGTAAGAGGCCTTCCTTTCAATCTCGTACGAATTTTGCATGTCATACACACTCCACTGGTTCGGGAGTTTCTAAGTCCTCCTCTTGTGTGATAAATTAGATTCCTGCAGAAAGGAGGGCTGCAGGATCCCGGAGCTTGTCTCGCAAAACGCTTCCTCACCCTACGTCACATTAAAGGCCACCGATGAACCCGGTAAGGTACAGGCAAGACGTTTCAAGCCTGTCTTTTTACAGAAGCGATCAGCGCCGGACAGCCTTATACTCTAGACCCAAGCATTGGTAACCCCTTCCTTCTCAGGATACATAAACCGATACCCTCGCGGGTGAAGATACTCAACAGTAACAGGTTGACCGTAGGAAGGTGCCGTCAAACTCCTCTGAGGTAATTTCTCTTCTTCTTCTTCATTCGGACTCCTTCAGGAAGATTGAGCAGGACTTTTTCAGTATGCA
>JAVCKV010541451.1:0-11191 GCA_032274145.1 Herpochondria borealis | reverse complement strand
AAATCTCGAAGTCAAAAACGTGGAATTGCACGGAGAAACTGGGTCCTCTATTCTTGATGTTGCAACCGGTGATCATGGGCTTAGGCCATTTAAAAAACAAAACATGTTTAGCGTCCTGCCTTTAAAAAAAATAGGAGGCGGCCCTTTTTGTTTTTGCACACTTAAACGTGATGCGGATTGAAATGCAGCGCAAGTACGAAGGGAAAATGAACATTCGCTCGCGTGCCACGCAGCCACGCAGTGGAAGGCGGCAGTGCGGCCAGTCTCATTCACTCTTCTTCCTTGTTTTTCATTTTGTTTGCCAACGAGCGGGACTTCGTGCGGCTGCGCAACGTCTGCGTCGTCGTTGTGTACCGTAGGTGTGCTTTCTGATTTGAATTGAGACTGAATTTTATTTTTCTGTTGGTAGGCACTTGAGTAACCTATTCTCCCTGTACCCGCGCCGCGCGCGCGACAGTGGTGTTGAAACGCAGCGTTTTGCGCGAAGGCAGGGGCCCGATGTGGAGTGGGAGATATAATTGCCGCACTTACATCAAGCGTCAGAACAACGCGAAACGCACACGAAATGAGGAGAGAGAGAGAGAGAGAGAGAGGGAGAGGGTGGGGCTCCTCCCCCCTCCTTCTATTAGTACCGCCACACCTCTCCGATACGTTGTGCGCCGTCGACGCGAAGCTCCTCTCGCGCACACGAGATGGGAAAAAGAAGTGTAATTTGTGAATTGCCTCTCATCCCGAGCGAAAAAATAGACCGCTCACCTTGCTTCTTGTTCCACCTGCCACCTGCGGCCCGCGCATGACGTCCACCACCGTCGCTTTCTCCACCCTCTCCTCCTTCTCCTCCTCCTTCTCCTCCTCCTTCTCCTCCTCCTTCTCTCTCTTTCTCTCTGCCTCTCCCTTGCATCAACCTTGAAGATATAAATACATGACTTGACTTACAACCCACCCCATACACCCACCGACCTTACATCATGGCGAAAGGATTTGTATTCATGTGTTGATGTGATATATACTCCACCTCCTCGAAACGGACCATCCGCATGACACCTTTCCTCACAATCGCACAGTCTCTCGCAAGCCCGTCTGCCCTCTCCCGCCTCCCGCTACCCCCGCCACAACCACCGGCAGCAAAATCCCAAAGCATCTGCAAGGCAGCGCCTAATCTTCATCGCTGCTTAGACCCCTTTCTTTCTTTTTTCTCTCTACCCCCTCTCCCCTCTCCTTCTTCTCGCTCCCTTTCCCGCCATCTATTGCCCGTCGCCTCTTTCATACTGCGTATCGCTTCTTCAACCCTGTTTCGTTGGCGATCCCGTGTGCATGTCCTGCTACCGAAACCCACGCCACGACGCACTTCACCCATCGCAGAAACGAGGAAGCTATCACCTCCAACCTGTCCCGCACCGATATTCTCACCAAAACTCACAACCCTTTCGAGCCCCCTTTTCTCAGAGCCATCGCGTCGATGTACAACAAGAAAACGTATTTCTGCAATTGGATACAGGGGCGTATTTGTGACTGACTATTTAAGGGGGAAAATGACGAAGTGCTAAAGGAGGAAGAAAAACTCCATTTAGTTACTATTAACACTAATAATATACTTTGGCATTTTCATTCATTCAGTCATGAAACACGTACTATACTTACTTGACTATACTTCCACATCACCAGTTGAATTAATGTCAACCAATAATATTAATTTTCATCTTACTCAAATATTAATAACTAATTTGCATATCATGGGGCCAATAAAGGAAACCAAGCTTCAGCGAAGTTTTTCACCCTCCTCAGTCTGTAACGCAACGCTTTTACTTGACTACACAGGCCTTCAGTTCCTAAAAGAAGTGAAGTATGAAAGGTAAAAACAGTAAATACAAAGTGGGACCAACTTTCGTTAATATGGTATCGATTATCGTCAATATTCTCATAAATGAAATGTATTGATGAACAAGACTGGTTGAAATGGCTCTTTCGAATAACAGAGTTCAGTTGCGATGGGCAGAAACGGCGGAAGGGATGAAGTTAGAATCATATAGATTGCACTCCGTTGAGCAAGACAGTAATGTTTCATCATCGAGAAAATGGCAGAAAAATAAAAAAAGAGAGCTTTTTAGCATGATATGCTTCTTAAAACGGTCTATCAACGGTGAAAGTAATACTAAGGTGATTTCCAGACGAATTGTGAAAATTTGACGCCGATAAACATGATACGAATTGATATGTTACAGTTACATGTGGACATGTAAGAATTACATTTAGCGAAGTAAGTTGGTGGTGACTTTGGCCTTGGAAAGGGTGACTTCTTCATGACATCTTCAAATCAGGGCGTGATTTCTAAAATCATTCCCAGATTGCTCAAAACCCCATTTTCACCCGTATCTGGCCTACAAAAAAGTTAGCAACCCACTAACAGGGTAACATTTGCAAGGTGTCACCTACAAATCGAAAAATGGCCAATGTTAAATATATTGAGCAATTATTTTTCAATTTATCCCCATTCATATCCCAAGCACAGGACTTCAAAATAACAAAATAAGTATGAGCGTGGTATGAAGATACTAAAGGTATCCTTTATACGCTTATTTCGTCTTTAACTGTATTAATCGGAAATTCTTAAATCCATTGAATATACAGTTGATGCAAAACTTAAAAGGTTCATACTACATTCGTATCCAAAAGTAGTAACACAACCATAATTCATGAAAAAAATAGTTCTAATTTTCAATTGTGCAGACAGATTAGGAATTTAATATGCACAGTATTTTATAAAAATGAAAACATACACAGTCGTTTTAAATAAATAATCATCAAGCAATTCCATATTTATAATTTATTTGGAATATTAATACATTTTATAATAGATAATTCTAGGAGTTATGTTTGGTGCATTTATTAAAAGCATATGAAACTTAAATTTTTTACCTCATAGTTTTATGTTCTTCAGTTTATCTTATTACAAAAAGCATGTTTCATGCGCAACACATATTGATGAATGTACAATACATTTGGACTATTGAATTACTGCAATCTTTGAATAGAAAATTCTTCTTTCTTTTTTGCCACAGTTAGCCAAATATTTATATATTCGACGAAGATCGATCCATATTTCTTTGTATATTTATTTTTCCAATGCTGTTAGGGTTCAAGTTTTTATCAAAAATCATTAAAAACATTAAGAGATAATGACATTCTAAGTCTAGTATCACTTTTACAAAGTGGAAGGATACATTTGGAAGAAAAAAGGAAAAAATACCTTCACTTAGTCTTTTGGTTTTAAAATTTTTATTACCGTGTCACCAATACTGAAGTATTAAAGAAAGGCTTAAAAGACATGTTTCTACTCTTTGAAAATATTTTTGTATTTCTGAGAATATTTCAATATCCACTTCAACTGCAGAAAGAAAAGGGATATTTTCAATTTTAGATAATTCTAAAATATTCTCACGATTGCAGAGAATATTGCAGTATGTTTAAGCGATGTAAGAATGTTTCAAACTATTATTTTTAGTATCTGGCAGTCTTGCGGTACTTTCTGCCGTTTCGAAAAGTATTACAACCTTTATTGCATAGCCGGGAACAACTTTATTATTATCTATCTTTCTGATTTCTTCTCAATGTTTTAGTCTTTTCGACTCAGATTTCATCATAGTAAATATTAAAAACAATTATCGGTGATTAATTATGAAAAATCGAGCTGTTTTGAAATTTTACCAAGGTCAGACAATTTGGATTTCTTTTTTATATTGATATTCAGTTGTATTCTGCAGCATCTAAGTACAACCCATTTTTATTTAATGATTCTTTACAACTTGTTGATTTAAAAACGTAACGGTTATAGAGCCTTAGAATAATATTCCCAGTCATATTACGACTTTATACAAATTAATAATATTAATATTCTGATCTTGAATGTACTAAATTTTCAATATTTCTACATGATAAAAATTATAAAATCCTTTTTTACCAGTTAATTTTATAGTACCGGAAAGACCTTCATTATTAAAATGCATGGAAATAAATAAATTTTGAGGCGAATTTGTAATTTTTTGATTTGTTAATTTTCTGTTTTCTGATGTACATTACAAACATTGCAATATCTCTATTGATTTTGGACGTATTTCAATATAGATTTTGTATTTGAAAGTATTGTAATATTTACTGTGGGTCTGGAAATATTTTAATTGTTATTGCGGACTTAAATAGTATTAAAATTATTTTGTGGATAAAAAGTTTCAAGTAGTATTGCAATGAGTAAAACTTTTACAAAGTTTAATGTATTTTAAATTGTATTGCAGTAAATATGTAAAATTTCAAACATTGTAGACTAATTTTCAATTGTGAATAGTCTCGCTGTTTTAAGAACAATACAATACGTTCGAGTATTATTGCTGGGACCCGTGGGTTGAACTAGAGATTTCTTGTTGCTTATAGTATTCTACTCCTCCACTTTTGGTTTCACATGTTTTCATGCTTTTCACGTCATTCCCGTACAACATATCGCCATAACACCGTCAATTACGTGAATTGTTTGTGTGGATGTTGAGAAAGACGACAGAATTCTATTTATTGAGAATTATTCCAGCAAGCCTCATCCACAGAGGAAAAATAATTCACAAGTCGAATCTTAATAATAATAATAAACTCGTGCGGTTTTCAATGTTCGTTAGCGCGCCTGCAGCTGTTGATTTGGAGCCACACATACAAACTCAGGCATGATGGTTCGAGAAATCAGAAATTTTTGCACAATTTGTGCCGCATTTTGTCAATTTAAAGAAATCCAAACCGGAGTATCTGTGCAAACCTGATTCCTTACGAAAAATGGGAAAATATTATTACAACGGGATCACCGTATACTGGGACCACCGTAGGTAAGCTCTTTACATCCATGACATTACACAAAGCTGGTCTGCCCTGGCCGAACACGTTTGGATCGGTGCTCAGAATGACTTAATCCGATTTTGAATTCCATTTGGAGGTTTGTTGGTGTGACGCTTTGGGAAGGGGG
This sequence comes from Herpochondria borealis, assembly GCA_032274145.1. Classification (NCBI taxonomy): domain Eukaryota; phylum Rhodophyta; class Florideophyceae; order Ceramiales; family Ceramiaceae; genus Herpochondria; species Herpochondria borealis. The sequence continues at coordinate 6,192 of JAVCKV010541451.1, read as the reverse complement.
GGATTGAGCGAAGGGGAGGAAAGTTGAAAAAGAGAAGGCAAGAGAAAGAATCGTTCCGGCGAGACCTAAGCAAGGCGAGAAGAGCATGCAAGGCACCGCTGCTTGGATGCCGTTTGTGGTAGGCGAGTTGGACGTAGGTTACCTCCCTTTGAATAGTCTGCAAAGTCTACTGTAGCTACCGGGCTAAAATTTTGTCAGAGCTTATAAGAGCCTCACAAAGGAAGCATATGTGTGAGGGTCATATATCAGTAGTGGCGAAAGGTAGGGTCGTAGAAAGCTGAGCCAGCCCTCTCTCGACCAAGAAGGCGCCACACTGGCGGATAGTGCGGACCATAAGAGTAAAGTTGTACGCCGGGAGGTAGAAATATAGCAGGTAAAAGCGTCCGCATTGGAGATGGTGATACACAGATCGTGATACACTCGGGCCGGCGCTCGAGCGTAGGATACTGCAAAAACGCATTTGGCGAGCGCATGGGTGTTACATGGTACGGATGGCAGTGAAGGCTCGAAATGGGTGACTCCCATTACGGTCATTGTGCAGAAATGGTTTTGAACACTCACCCCATATGGAGGTACATTGTTATCCTTTAGCTCGCACTCCTGTTTTTTGGAAAGCAAACCGCTTGCCCCGAGTAGCTTCTTTTAGATAGGGGCTGCTGGACAGGTTGTTCTTGGATGCTTGAGCTTTGTTGCACATGAAGAAAGCATTTCACTGTCTGTAGTGGATATCTGTAAGAGAAAAATAGATAATTTGAAACACATGTATTACCTCCACACACGGCGGTTTAAGGTTAAGCATTCACTTCAATCCACTGATAAACTGTGTGTGTTCTTCAAGAGATTACATAATTCAATTCACGGTTGAATTTTAGCCCACTAAATGTTGAAAAGCAACCGAGTCATTCTGAGCGAGTACCTCCTGTATTGGATAAGAGCTTCAAAAGAAATTCGGGGATATAAAAAATGCAATAGGATCTGTTCGAAATGGCGCTGCGGAGTAACAAGCGAGGTCCAGGCTATATCCCGACGACAAAGGTTGGACGAGCCAAAACTGCCGGATGAGAACATAACATGCATGAGAGCTGCGAGCGCGCGGAGAAGGGACCGGTTTCGGTTCCAAGGTATTCGCACATGTGTCAGCCGCACTAATGTGCTGCTTTGTTTGCTGTTTTGCCCATGTGTGTGTCATTGGAGAGCAAAGCCATTACACAAGGAGAACTGTTAGATAGCACCATATACGGGAATGAAATGATCAGATCGACAATGATGTAGCTGGTAAAACTCGGCAGCAGGTGTCGCCCTATGATGTGTCTTGCAGGTGCGCCACATAGCTGCGCTGCAAGTACATATTCCTGGTTACGCTCAGTCAGTAAATGGGTTCGCACACGCCTGGCTAAGGTTGGCCAACCGATAAACCCGAGAATGATTGAAATGATGAAAAAGCGACCTTCGGAACTAATCGTATCGGGTATAAACGCAGCAATTGCCATGAATAACGGAATTGCGGGGATGGTTCGTACCGCATCGGTAATCATTTGCAGTATGGAGTCGATCCAGCCTCCGTAGTATCCGGATATACCTCCTATGATTAGCGCTAACACAAAGGCAATAAGGACTCCGATGGTCCCCACCGCAAGGGACGTATTAATGGAATGGAAGGTTCTAGAAAAAACATCTTTGCCAGTTCCATCGGTCCCAAAGAGGTGAACCTTGCCTTTATCGACCCCAAACAGATGTCTGTCGAAGCTCATGCCAAACAATTTATATTCGTCGCCTTTAGGGAAAAGCACAACGTAGCGCCGAGCTTCTAAATCTTTATTGACGGTTGTTACCCAACGAAAGTTTGTCTTAATCGAACGCTCTCTTTCGTAACTGTAAATAAAGGGTCTTGCTGAAAAACCATTTTCATCCCAGAATTTAGGAATTTCCGGTGCACCATTCTGATACTCCTTATCGCGACCAGCAATAGTCGGATCGTAAGGTGTAAGAAATGGCGCAAAGATCCCCGATAGCACTAACCAGATCAAAATTCCAGCGCCAACCATGGCCGCTTTTTGTTTCTTAAAACGAGCCCAAATTAGCTGTCCCTGAGAGGCGGTGTAATAAGCCTCCTTGCTCTTCTGGTCTACGTTGGTATCAATAGTGGCAGTCTCTGTCATGTCGGTTATTCCAGAATGCTGCGACGAACGCGCGGGTCAGTCAGCGCAAGAATGATGTCGGTAATAAAATTGATACCCACGATGCTGGCTGTTAGCAAGAATATTATTGCACCAGCTAATTGTTGATCATTGGATCGCGCCAGTGCTTCAATCAATAGAGCCCCTGCCTCAGTGAGCGTCAAGATCAGCGCTACGATAGGCAGCTCATTAAAGATTCGATTCAGATCAAACCCAAGCGAATTAATGATAGGCCCAAGTGAGTGTCGTGCCGGGTAGCGCCACAATAGCTTCCTGCCGGTAACACCACGAGCGGAAGCGGCAGTGACATATAGCTTTCCAACTTCATCAGACATCAATGCACGTACTGTCTGGATAGCAAAAGCGGTAGCCGACCAACCGAGAATAAACACCGGTAGCCAGGCTCGAGATAAGAAATCCATAACCCGTTCATAAGACCATTCGGCGTTACGGAATTCTTTAGAAAATAGCCCTGTAAGACTATCCCCAAAATAGATGGTGGAAAACAACATGATCATCAGCGCTAGTAAAAAGTTGGGCATCGCAAGACCCAAGTAGCTGACAAAACGTAAGCTGTTATTCAGTACAACATTTGTTGATGTGGCTGCAATGATTCCTACTGGAATCGCGATGAGATAAGCCAGCACTAGAGAGGTGAGGCAAATGGCTAGGCTGATCCAGAACTTCTCACCAAGAAGCTGTGCGATATCCACTCTTAGAATGCAGCTGTCACCAAACTCACCTTGGAAGGCATTGACGATCCAGCTACCCCATCGAACAACATAAGGCTTGTCTAAGCCTAGACGAACTCGTTCTGCATCGATATCAGCAACTGATATCTGGCTGCCCTGAGTATTTTTAAACGCAAGGTATCGTTCAGCGCAGTCTCCAGGAACAAGTTCCATGAGGCTGAAAACGATAAAGGAGACCATGATTAGCGTAATCACAGCTAATGAAGCGCGCGTGGCAGCGAAGCGAGCAAATTGATACATCGGTGCTTCTATGCCTCCCTTAGTAACTAAGAAAATTAAGGTGTTGGAATTTTTACTGCTTGCAGATCTTAAATTCGAAAGATCTAAAAAATGACTGCGGGCACAAAGGCCCGCAGTCATTTACATCACGATAAAACGACTACGACTCGTCTAACCACCACTGAGTAGGGCGGTACGGATAAGAACGATAGTACTCAAACGAGTGAGTCGTGTACTCAACCACGTTTTGCACAGCATTGCGATGATAAATCGGTGCCGGTACTTGAACCGTGCCGATAAACAGTAGATTTTCAACCAGATTCTCCACTAGACGCGCACCTAGCATGTCTGATTCTGGAGTACCTACAAGTGCTGATTGGAATGCAGAAATATCTTCCATCATTTGCTTGGCATATGCCGGAGGCTCTACACCACTTGCACCTTCAGAATCGACCCATTCAGCCCAAAGCATGTTAGTACGTTGAGTGAAATAGTCGTGATATGGCGGTACCCAAATCTGGTTAGTACCCAACACGATAGCCAGTGGTTGGCCGTTGCGCCACATAGTGACATCGAGTTTGTTGGACGACTGAGCAGAACGGTACTCATCTGGCGTTACTTCTTTAACCGTAGTTTGAACACCGACCGCACTCCACTGCTGAGCGACGAGTTCTACTAATGCAGCTGGTGCACCCTGTACAGAGAATTGAAGATTAATGACAAGCTTGTCTCCGTTGAGCAATTCGCGAGATCCGTCACCATCAACATCTTTCAGACCAATTTCATCGAGCAGCTTGTTAGCAAGTGCAGGATCGTACTCTGCGAAATGTTGCTTCCACTTCTCATCAACGAATGGAGGTGAATCAGTGAATCCAACATACTGCTTAGACTCGCCCATACCGAAGAAGGCAGTCTCATTCATTTCTTCCCGGTTCATTGCAACAGACATAGCTTGACGGAAGCGAAGATCAGAGAAAACTTTACGTTTTTCTAAGTTCTCATGAGTCATGTTTATGCCAAAACTTGCAATCGTGACCTCAGGACGCAGTTGCATCGTGTAGTCACCTTTCTCTTGGTTTTCAAGAAGCAGTGGCGCTGTAGATAGCTGCAGCGACTGAGCTTTGAAGTCCACTTCAGAGTTCACAAGCTTAAGCAAACGCACTTCGTCTTCGTTCACGAAAATTTCGTCTTGCTCGCTTACATACGGCAGTTGATTACCGGCTGTATCCACTTGGAAGAAGTAAGGGTTAGCCACTAGGTGACGGCCTTCAGTGCTTTCAGCAATTAGGATGTGTGATTCTAGAGTCGGTACTGTATCTGCAGGCAGATTGGCAACCTTGTCCGGGCTTCGCAGCATCGGAGTTGGTGTATCTGTCCAATCAGAGTTGCCGTAATAGTTAGACAATACTTCTAGACCATTTTCAAAGCCCGCAGCAACCGCCATAGCGTCTGCTTCTGGGTTTAGCGCTGGATCCCACTTGCCAAGGAAGTGCTTAGGTTGAAAACCCTGAGCATACGAGTTTGCGAAATGCGCTAATAGACCAGGCTTCGGCGCAGGCATATTGAAACGTACTGTTTGCGCATCAATAACTTCTACATCCATACGCTCGCCACCGACTAGAACGTAGCTTTTCGGCTTTTCGAACACTGCTGGATTTAACGCAAGATTGTCATACCAGTACTTCACGTCTTCCGCACCAAACGGTGCTCCATCAGACCACTTGTGGCCTTTTCGAAGGAAGAATGTCAGTTGAGAGAAATCGTCGTTCCATTCCCAGCCTTTGGCAACGTTAGGAACAATGGTTTGTAGATCGTCTGAAAAACGAACCAAGTTGACATGACGTACCGCTAGGAAGTCAGATGTGCCAGCTTCTGTTGCGTTGGACATCATGTCGAAGACGCCGCCGTACTGCCCAATTGAGGCATATGGTGCAACTACGAGAGGCTCTGAAGGCAAGCGATCTGCAAGAGCTGGAAGATCTGGATTGCCACGAATTTGGCCATTCAAATCAGCGATTGATGGGTTTTCAGAGAACGACATGGTGCAATTAGCGAGGGACTGGAACTCCGCTAAGTCGTATTGCTGCGGGTATGCGCCTGGGGCAACGCCCATGGCATCGTCAACCGTTACAGCAGGACAATCTGCTGCTTGCGCGGTTCCGACCAGCAGGCTAAGCCCTGCTGTGACTAAAATTCTATGTTTCACTTTACCTTCTCCTGTTTATTTACTACTTAGAGATTTTGTAGACAAAGACTCAAGAAGAAAAACTAGCTTTTGATATTCGAGTTGGCCCTTGCTCTAGTCAACATTTACATGAGACGTTGTAAGTCGGTGTTTTGACGACGTTATAAGTTTTGATAAACACGTTCTATCTGCGCCTTGCCAGCCTTGCTTAAGCTGCCTCGAACGAAGACAAACAGTATGGGTTCGAAGTCATTAACATCGAAATTGCACCGTTTCTCAACAATACCTCGGATTCAATGCCTCTGTCCAATAGCGTGGTTGCCATTTCGCGTAGCTAAGCCGTTGATAGCCCCATAAAAGATCAGATGGCCCTGAGCAAAAAAAGTCGTACCTTCAACACCCCCAATAAGCCGGATACAGTAAATAAACCCTATTTTTCGCGCAACCGTACCGTTTCTGTCCAGCAAGGTGCCAAGGAGAACCCGAAATATCGTGTATGGGACAGGCATAATGCGGGTTCAAACGATCGATCAGACCACTATGAAGAATCTATTTCGCACCGCCCTACCCATCATAATGACCTCCGCGCTTTTTTTAAGCGCCTGCGGTGGGAGTTCCAGCGGACCCTCAGGATCAGGGGATGGTGGCAGTTCGGGCAATGCCGATGGTGGCGACACTGGCACAGTCGATGGCGGCGCCGACTCCTCTGATGGCTCAGGATCCGGTACGGGCGACGGTAATGGTGACGGAATGAGTACTGCTGGCGACAGTGGCAATGATTCCTCTCTAAGCCATGTAGGCAATCCTGCACCCGTAAATGCAGTCGACCCAACTTCAACCGCTTTTTTCTCGGCAAGGG
>JAVCKV010541229.1:0-11191 GCA_032274145.1 Herpochondria borealis | reverse complement strand
TAGTCCTCCAGTTGGTTGTTTCGATGGGTTTGAACAGCCGGAGGGGGAGGCGCGATCCAGTTGAAAGACGGAGGGTCCGCCCGGCACGGGTGGAAACCGTAATGACCGAAGGGAATGGTTTTCCGCTTGATCGTGGAAGCCGACCCCGCAGGCAAAAGCCAATCAGAAGAAACAGCTTAACGGAGGACGAGAACCAGAGAGAAGTGGCCCTGCTCGTGTTTCAGAACGGACGGTATCGCATCGCTCTCGGCTCGGTCGCTGCGCGCCAAATCACAAGCGCCGCTATCCCCGCGCAGGAGACGGCTCCCTACGACAACGCCGGAACGAGGTCGGTCAGAGCGCACGGTCGGTTGGGTCAAGCCACCCCGATTTGGACCGTCTATGCCCGCACCGCTCCCGTGGATTCAGAAGGATAGCGCTGTTTGCCTCGCTCGCTTCACCGTGGTTCGAATGCGCGCAACACTCGCCAACGACATCCAGAGGAGCGCCGTGTCCAATATGAGCCGCACAGCCTGGGGAAGGTGACCATCCCGCCTACGGAAGCACAGACCCAATCATCATAGCCATCAGTCTGATTCAATCTTATGTTCAAAGAGAAGCGAAAAGCGCTTCATCAATCTCTCGCGTCAGGGATCGTCATCCGCAGGACGGCTCGCGCGTTCTGCGCTGCCTAGACGAGCCTGAAGGGCATGGGCATTCCATGACCCGAACCAATTGGCGAGACTTGGCAGGGCAGGGCGGGTGTGCCGCGAGCATAGCGAGTAGAGCCCGACCGGAACGGGACGCCATGAAAAGGTTTCCGTGACCTCGAACTCAAGCAGCATCGGTGGGAGTGCATTCCACAACCTTCCGGTACTCGACCAATGGAATTCAACAATAGATGTCCTGAGAAGCGTATCCGTCCGGTTTGGGTGCCCTGCAGTGTTGCGAGAGTGGGTGCTAGTGTCCACCATCGATAGTGGACATCTTGAGGTTGGTGATGGCTGGGAAGAAGGGTCTGAAGAAGCGGATCTGGTCTGACGATGAGAAGCGCACGATATGCGCGCAGACTATGACCCCGGACGTTTCAGTGGCGCAGGTTGCGCGGCGCTATGCGATGAACGCGAACCTGATATTCAAATGGCTGAAGGACCCGCGGTTTGTGCCGGTTGGGAGTTGCAGTGTGGTGGAGGAGAGTTCGGCTCTTGAGGGCGTTTTCCTTCCTGTCGAGGTTGGTCCCTCTGAGATGGAAAGCCCTGCTGTGCCTGAGCCGATGCTGCCCATTTCTGCTGATCCTACTTCCCAAGTGATGGCGCAGCGCGTGGACATTGCGCTGTCGGATGGTCGGCGTATTCTGCTGGAAGGCCCGACCTCGTTGTTATCGGTTGTGGGATTGGTGCAGGGGCTGACGGCATGATCCCTGTGCCGAGCAACACGCGGGTTTGGCTTGCCGCTGGTGTGACGGATATGCGGCGGGGCTTCAACACGCTGGCCGCACAGACGGAGAAGATGTTGGCCGAGGACCCTTATTCTGGCCATCTGTTCGTCTTTCGTGGCCGTCGGGGCGATCTTTTGAAGGTGATTTGGTGGGATACACAGGGCGCTTGCCTGTTCACGAAGCGCCTTGAGAAGGGGCGGTTCGTCTGGCCGTCCGCGGCTCAGGGAAAGGTATCGTTGACGCCGGCGCAAATGGCAATGTTGCTCGAAGGAATTGACTGGAGAACCCCGGAGCGAACCTGGCGACCCCTGACTTCTGGGTAGTCATAATTGACGTAAAAACAGTGCAATAGCGTCTTTCGATGTTCCCTTTTTCGGTGCTGTCGGCTATAAAAATGCATGGTTGCGCCCCTCCCAAACTTGCCCTCTGACACCGCCGAATTGCGCACGTTCGCGGCGTTGCAGGCGCGCAAACTCGCCATTCTGGAAGCCGAGATCAAGGAGCGCGATTACCGAATTGGGAAGCTTGAGCATCAGCTCGCTGGGCTTCGCCAGCACCGGTTTGGCGCACGCTCGGAAACCCTCGACCAATTGCAGTTGGCCCTCGAAGAAGAAGAGATATCCCAAGGGGCGCAGACACTGCCCGCTGGAGATGAAGACGGTCACATCGAGACCAAGGCCCCACCAAAACGCAAACCCCGCCGTGGCCCTCTACCTGCGCATCTGCACCGTGAAGAGCAGGTCCTGTCGCCAGGCGAGAGCTGTGCAGCATGCGGCGGCGCGCTGAAGACCTTGGGCGAGGATATCACCGAAGAGCTGGAATACATTCCCGGACGATTTGTCGTAAACCGCATCATTCGTCCGCGCTGCGCTTGCCGGAATTGTGAGGCGTTCCAGCAAGCGCCCTTGCCATCGCGCCCGATCGAACGGGGTCGTCCAGGCCCGGGCTTGCTGGCGCATGTGTTGGTGAACAAATACGCCGACAGTCTGCCGCTCTATCGCCAGAGCAAAATCTTCGGGCGCGAAGGCGTGGACCTGTCGCGTTCGACGCTGGCGGATTGGGTGGGCGCGTCCACCGCGCTTCTGGCACCGTTGGCCGAGGCGGTCCGGCGTTATGTATTGGCGGGCGGGGCGATCTTCGCCGACGATACCCCGGTCAAAATGCAGGCACCCGGAACCGGCGCGACGAAGAAAACCTACCTATGGGTCTATGGTCGCGACGAGCGACCCTGGTTGAGCCAGGCCCCGCCAGCGGTGTTCTACCGGTTCTCCACCGACCGAAAGGGCATACGGCCCGCCGAGCATCTGAAAGGCTACAAAGGCTGGATGCACGCTGACGGGTATACCGGGTTCAATGAGATCACCGCTACGGGCCATGTCCGTGAGGTCGCCTGCATGGCGCATGTGCGGCGCAAATTCGTCGATGTTCATCGCACCACCGGGTCGGTGATTGCCGAGGGCGCGATCCGCCGTATCGCCCGGCTCTATGGTATCGAAAAGGAGGTGCGGGGTTGCTCACCCGTCGAGCGCGCTGCACTGCGCGGGGACAAGGCAAGGCCTATCCTCGATGAACTGGAACAATGGCTTGGCGAGCAACTGACCAGAATCTCTGGCAAGTCCGATCTCGCCGGGGCGATCCGGTACGCGCTCAAGCGCTTCCCCAAGCTGCGGCCCTACCTTGATGACGGCTCCCTCGAAATCGATAACAACACCGCCGAACGCGCCGTGCGCGGCGTTTGTCTGGGCCGGAAAAACTATCTGTTCATGGGCTCGGAGGGCGGGGGACAGGCCGCCGCCATTGCCTACACCCTGATCGAAACCGCAAAGCTCAACGACATCGACCCCCAGGCCTGGCTCACCGACGTGCTCGACCGTATCGCAGACTATCCCATCAACCGCGTCAAAGACCTGCTGCCGTGGGTCTGGGCCGAACGCCGTCATGCCGGGCAAAGCACTCCATTGGACAAGGCAGCCTGATGCATCAGAACGACCTGCAAGGCCGGCTCGACAAGCTCGAAGCCTTGTTCCGGCGCGCCGGAACCGCAGGGGAAAAACAGGCAGCTGCCGCCGCCATCAAACGCCTCCAGACCAAGCGGCAAGAACAGCCCGTCGAAATGAAAATGTCGCTCGGCGATACCTGGTCCGTGCGCCTGTTCATTGCACTGTGCAGAAAGCATGGCATCAGGCCCTATCGCTATGCTCGTCAACGCCGCACCACCGTCATGCTCCGGGTCACGAACACAGTCTTCGACACCGTTCTATACCCTGAATTCTGCGACCTTCACGACCAACTCGCCGACTACTTCGAGGAAACCACCGAACACCTGATCCGTACCGTCATGCAGTCAGATGGAAACGACGACGACATCGCACCCGACCAACCAGCCATCACTCATAAATCCTGAAAACCGTCAACCGGCAGGGACACCGGGCGGTTACTGAGAAGCTGTAGCGATTTACATTTTAGCGAGTCTTCTGAGGGTGATTCTCGTTGATGTTGCGTAGAGTGCGGCTTCTGCGTGTCTGGGATTGTGGTGATAATCCTTGGCGTGGAGTCGGTAATTGGCGATCCATGCGAATGTTCTCTCGACGATCCATCGTTTGGGGAGGATATGGAAGCCGTCTCCGATGCGTTTGACGACCTCCAGTGTCCAGCCGAGCATGGTTGCCGCCCATGTGATACATCCCTTTTTGTATCCCCCATCGACGAAGATCTTGATCAGTCCGGGGAACTGACGATGCATCCGCAACATCAGGGTGCGGGAACCGCGCGTGTCAGAAATGCTGGCGGCATGGACGACGACGCACAGGAGAAATCCGAGCGTATCGACGGCAATATGCCGTTTTCGTCCCTTCACTTTCTTGCCGCCATCGTAACCGCGCATCCCCCTTTTGAGGCGGTCTTGACGGATTGGCTGTCAAGGATTGCTACTGATGGCCGAGGCTTCTTGCCGACTGCCGTGCGGGCCGCTTCGCGCAACTGTGTATTGGCGCGCTCCCACGTCCCGTTGCGCGGCTCCACCGATACCAATAGGCCGAGACGACACGCCAGTCTCCGTATTCTTTTGGTAAGAGCCGCCATTGGCAACCCGTGCGCAGACGATAGAAAACACCGTTCACCACGCGCCGTAAATCAACATCCGATTTCGGGCCGGAGCGACCATGGACCTCAATATGAGGCCGCAGACGCTCCCATTCACAATCCGACATATCGCTGCTGTACATCGCCAATACCTCACTTCATTCCAGACGCCAAACAAAGTGTGAATCAGATCAGCATGCCTGAAAAGGATAAATCGCTACGGCTTCTGACAGTTCTGTCGCAGTTTTCGCTACGGCTCAGACAAGAATGATGCGATCTTGTACGAGGGTCTTGGCGTTTCGGCGCAATAGGTCAACGCGGGAGCACAAACGCTGAAACATTCGGGGGCCTGTTCGGAGAATGAAGGTTGCAGAGGGCCGGAGTTATGCAAGCTGATGACGTAGAAGCCCGCAGGGTAGCGGAAAAGTGGCAAACCGACCCCGTGGTTCGGTCCTGTGGCGGGCTGCATATTTTCTCCGCTGATTACGAAGGTGACCAGAGCCTGATCGGCATTCTTGAGCACGTATTCGAAACCAACCTCGATCTCTTGACCAAAGCACGACCGGAACTCGAACTCGATAAGATCGATCTACTCGTGACATCCGGCTTGGGCCATCAGGCGCTGGCCTACCGATGCGAGCGCGGACAGGCGATTATGATCGAAATCGGCCTATTGCGGGCCTTCTGGACCCGGATTGCTACGATTGCCCATATACCGGCGGTCTTGTCGGATGCCTTTCCGCTCAAGCGCGAGCCCTCGATGGCGTGGCTTTCGAATGATCACGCGCTGGTACCGGGAACGGATGACTGGGACATCCCACAAGCACGCATCGATTACTGCTTCGATATCCTGATGTTCATGATCGAGTACGTCGTTCTCCATGAACTGGCCCACCATATGCGCGGGCATCTCGATCTGCTTTCCAGGGCATCCCCCGTTTCGTTCATCGACGAAGCCGAAGCCCGCAGCCGATTGAACAAGCCGGTCGTGACCGCGTCGGGCTTCCTGATGCAGGACATCGAATTCGATGCCGATGCGCATGGCCTCGATCTGTCGCTCGTAGCGATGAACGAGAAATTTCCATTCTTGAAGGATTGGTCGGGAGAAGACGCCGCCGAATGGCTATTCCAGATTGTATTCTCCCAGATACTCGCAGCGCAGCTGTTCGACAAGGATGGCCATGCCCTTTGTGACTATACATCCGATGGACATCCTGCACCGGTACACAGATCGATCAATTACTCGAACCTGGCCGCGCGAACACTGCAAGGGGTTATCGGCGGCGATTGGGCGATCTATCGCGACAGTCACGACGCCGCTTGGTACGAAAGCAGCCTTGTCGCCGAGTATCTCGATTATCCTGCCGGCCGATGGCACGGCGAGAAAAATCCCGACCTTATGATCGGGAACTTTCCGAAACTGGAACGCCGGTATTTCGAATCTTCCGACAGGCTGGACAGGTTGATAGACCGTGAGAATGCACCCGAAGGAACCTGATCAACCCCCCTCCCATCTCGACTGTATCGAAGACATCTTCGAGTTCGTGCGCGATGTCATGATCGTCTCGTTGTCCGATGAGCGGACAGCGGATCGACTACGGTTCATCCTGCGCGAGGACGAACGCTACAATGCCGGGGTTCTGCCGCTATCGGCCAGCCGCTTCAACGTGTTCATGAACACGGCCACAGCAACCCGGCTGTTCGATTTCTGCGGGGTCTATGGCGTCATCGACAATGACTACATGCGAGAGCATTTCGCAGAGCTGGAATCCTTTTCCATCGACGAAAACTCCGCACTGGCGTTGAGCTACTACGCCGGATTGATCTTCGTCGCGATGCATGAGTATGCCCATGTCGCTTCGGGCCATCTGAGCTATGACAGGGTCGCGTTCGGTAGCAGCCCAGACCGTCCCCTTTCCTTCATAGAGACGGACGGATCAGTGGATGGCTCGAAATCAGGAAGCCGCGATACGGAACGCTACAGGCGGTTCCGCCGGATATCTGAGCTGGAGGCTGACGGCGTGGCCTTTGCCCTCACGTTCAGCTTCGCGCCAGAGATCGCCATGCTGACAGGCCTCGACCACGAGCCATGGAAAGAGCGGGAACACGTCATCCATCGTTCGATCCTTTTGGGGTGTTTTGCGGCGCTATGTTTGTTGGAAGGGCTTTTTGCAGACGATCAAGAGATCAACGGAGAGTATCCTTTTCCCGGAATGCGGCTGATCAATTTGTGCAGTTCGTATTTCAGGGTCGTGGATCCCGATGCCGTTGCCTGGCAAGGCGACGATTACAAAACCTCTGCCCCCGATCCTGCACAGGATGGCGCAATCGAAAAGCATTATGCCGCTACGATTGGCCCCGCCCTCTTTGCGCTGCACGATGCTCTCGTTTATCAGGGGACGGAGACCCGGTTCTTTGGAGAAGAACTGGAGCGCAACTCCGATGCGATGACCCCTTTCATGCGGGACATCATCTCCGTTCTGGGCGGGACTACGTCAGATCGTTCACCAGACGGACGGTTACTGGCCGCTTTGTCCGCGTCGCGTGCGGATTTCGTCCTCGCGCTCAAACCATACAGGGAACTGGACCTATGGCCGACGACATGAACCACACCTTTTACGAAATCGTCCTGTCACACCGAGGAAAGCCTGATCCCGATCTCCTTGACGGAATCGTCGCCCGCCTGAAGGAGATCGACGGGGCGGAGGTCATCACCGCGCGCCAGATCGAGGCGCTCGGAATGACTGCCAAGGATGCGTTCTTCACCGTGATGCTGGGGCTACCAACTTCGGTCCTCGCCAACTTTGCGACAGACGCGATCCGCGATGCCTTGAAGGGCGATGATGTCGCCGCGCAGGTGCAGGTGGATGACATCGCCATCGTGAAGGATATTCCAGACCCACTGGAGCTTCCGGGTATGACCGCGACAACACCCGTCCGTCGGCGCGATGACGAAGATTGACCGCTGGCTTGGGAGTAACTCAGGCAGCTTGACTTTTGCCCTACGTGGCTTGGGCGAACGGTTAACGGTGATAGTGCATCCGTGGAGGGGTGCACTTATCGCGATTGTGGGGCGGAATGATGGACGGGGCAGGGGCAAACGTGGACGAGAACGAGGGCGAACAGCCTGATCCGCGCGTGATGGCGCAGGTCGCAAAGCTGCGGGCACGGGTGCATGAGACGTTCGGCAAGGTGGCGCTGGCGATGATCGCGCTGCCTCGCTACCGGCATCTGAGTGTGGCTGAACTATCCCCGGTGCTGCTGGAGCCGCTGATTCGCGACCGGGTGGCGCTGGCCTCGAAGGGCGATGCCGAGGATGCGGATGCGCTGGCGGGGGTGGTGATCTGGGCGAGCGTGTCCGAGGAGGTCGACGCCAAGATCCGCGAGCAGATCAAGGCCGGTGTCTTCCCCGTCCGCCTCGCCGCCGCCGACTGGACAAGCGGCAACACCAACTGGCTCCTCGACGTCATCGCCCCGACCCCGGCACTGGCCACGTCGGTGCTGGCGAACATGAAGCAGGTGGTGAAGGACGGCGACCTGCGTATCCATCCGGTCGTGACACGGCTGGTGGAGGCGGGGGCGTTGGAGAAGCTAGATAAAAGAAATCTCGATAATAATGATACTCAATAAATTATGGGGCTATGTAAATGAAAGTATCAGAAGGTATGTCTAAAATAATGATAAAAATATACACACTCATAATGCTATTACTGGCAATATTTATTGTGATTGTATTTTTTGTCGATGTGAGTATAATTTCTGAAAAATTTCAAGCAATTATACATTATATTGGCTTGAGCGATTATTTTATTGAGAGCAATAATGAGATTTTAATTGGGGAATCTAAATTGGTGATTGATAAATTCATCGTGAATTTCTTTATTATGCATATCTTTCTGATACCGATAGTAGTTAACTTTGGCATTCTAATAGCTTTTTATCTTAAATATATTGGCGATAATAAAGAAAAATTTAAAGGGGGTCTCTTGGGTGGAGTTGCGATTTTCTTTTTTTATGCTTATACTACATTAAACTTCAATACTGCACACCTTTCCGGTCCAATTAACAGTATTGAAGAAAGTTTAAGTAAATCATATTCAATATGTATCATGTTGTTTTTTATAACTTGGATAGCAGTGTTAATAATAAATGGAGAACAGCGTGATGCCTAGCGACTTTACAGAAAATACAATAAGCAAAGTTCAAGCAGTCGCATCGTATCTGGATGGTCTCTCGCAGTTTGATGAATTCGCTGGTGGCCCAGTAAGAAATTTGAGTCTTATCGCTCTTTCTGGCGAAATAGTTGAAATTTTTGATTCAGAGAATAGAACTACTGACTCTGCTGGAGCCGCAGCGACCGTTCTTTGGACCCTTGGGACTAGCCGCCTTGCGGCCTTGATAGTTGAGGGCGCTGTGATCGGTGGCAGTAGAGGGGCTGCGGCAGTTGGTTTCACGGGCGCTGGTCGCGTAACAGGAGGGATTGCAGGCGCAATTGCGGGAGCTGCAACTGCTGCTTATCTTGGCTATACAGGCGGTAATGCATTTGAGAGTCTTGTAGAGAGCATTGTTGAGGAGGCTCAGCAATCTGCAGAAGGAACTGTGATTTTCGACCAAGATGGTATAACTGTAGAAGCCCGAATTTCTGAAGGTGACGGTGATCGAACTATAGTAATCTCCAATTATGGAGGTTTTTCTTTTCATTTTGCCGACAATATATACAATCAAGGATGGAGAGGTGTAGTTCATTATGATAGCAATTCGAGTGGAATTCCAAACACTACGAGTCTAATGAATGATACATTTAAAAATTACTTATATGGAACAGATGAAAGTGAGACTCTATATAGATCGGGAAGCGTTCAAACAGTTCATGGGTCTGGCGGCACGGACGCAATAATATCAACTGATGGTGAAGATTATACACTATACGGAGATGAGGGTGATGATATTATTGCGGCGTTTGGCGGAACTGGCGCAGTTTTACAAGGTGGGTCTGGCAGAGATATTCTAATAAGCCAAGTTTTTGGATCAATTTTGTACGGAGACACATCTTCTCCCTTAGCTGAAGATGGCAATTCAATTAATAGAGCCGATGACGCGAACTCTGATATTTTCGTTTATCATCCTGGTATTTTCATAGCCGACGCACAACCAAACGATATCTTAATTAGAAATGGATCTCCATTAGTTGGAGGTTCTAACTCTTTTTACGGATTGACTGGTGTTGGGGACGGAGAATTAGCGCAGGATTGGTATAATAAAAGTATTTTTTATGCTCTAACTGATTCTAATCAACTCCTTGTATATGATGCTTTGTCTTATGTAATGGCGCCAAATCAAGGATTTGATGACCGATTAAGCCATGTGTTAGTTGTTGAAGACTATGCTTTTGGTTCACTGGGAAATGCAGGATTTACTGGGTCGACAGCTGGTGACTTGGGAATGACATTCAGAATCGTAGATGTGAGTGGTGAGTTAGATAAAATTTCTCCTTTCATCTCGATTTTTGGATCGCTCTTCACTTATTTGGATGTTGCTTTAAGATATTCAAAGCTGATTGGATGGAGACCCGTTGACGACCCCCTCATCATCGACCTTGATGGGGATGGCGTTGAGACGCTGTCAACTTCCCGCTCCGGCATTCGCTTCGACTTCGACGGCGACTTCTTTGCTGAGAAGGCTGGCTGGCTTTCCGGCGATGACGGGTTCCTCGTGCATGATGCCGACGGTGATGGTCGTATCGAAGATGTGTCTGAGATGTTCGGGGGGCCGGGGGTTTCGGGCTTTGCGGAGCTGGGCGACCATGATGACAATAACGACGGCTTCATCACGATAGACGATGCCGGGTTCGCGGCGCTGGAGGTCTGGCGCGATCTGGACGGGGATGCCTATACGGATGATGGCGAGTTGTTTTCACTGGCCGATCTGGGCATCGCGTCCATCGGGCTGGACAATACGGAGGTCGGCAGCGAGACACCGCAGGGGGCCACCATCCTCGCACGCGGGACGGTCACGCTGGAGGATGGCAGCACCCGCAACGCCTACGACATGGCATTCAGCACCGATGCGACCGATACGGTGTTCCGGGGCGAGAAGGGCGACGCCGAATGGCTGCGCGCCGATCCGCTGCCCGATGCCAAGGGCTTTGGCACCATGGTCAATCTGGGCGTCGCCGTCTCCAGCGATTTCGAGATCGCGGAGATCGTGCGGAATGCCGCCGAGGCGATGACCGCGCCGGACCTGAAGGCGATCCGCGAGGCGGCGACGCCGGTCTTCGGGGCTTGGGCGCAGGCGCAGGAACTGACCCGCGAGTTGACCCCGGTGCTGCTGGGCACGGATGCGGATGGCAATACGGTGCTGGTTGACCGGGGCGTCTATGTCGAGGATGCGGCGGGCGGTTACTGGACGCTGGAAAGCGGGGGAGAGGTGCGTGCGGCGGACGGGGCGGTCATCGCCCGGCCCACGCTCGATGCCGTGATGGCGCAGGCCGCCGATGGCGC
This sequence comes from Herpochondria borealis, assembly GCA_032274145.1. NCBI lineage: Eukaryota > Rhodophyta > Florideophyceae > Ceramiales > Ceramiaceae > Herpochondria > Herpochondria borealis. The sequence goes on along the minus strand of JAVCKV010541229.1, from coordinate 193 downwards.
GGCGTGGCAGGTGGAGCAGATGTTCTCGCCCGTCTCACGCACGGAAGACTTGGCGCACCGGACGGAGACGGCGTATCTGGCGCGCATCGTCGAGGGCCGTGCGGTCATCGACGATTACGCGGTGGAGGGTCCGGCGGGCGTGTGGTCGCTGGCCAGCGGCGCGCCTGTGACCGATGCAAACGGAGCGGTGATC
>JAVCKV010541118.1:0-11125 GCA_032274145.1 Herpochondria borealis | reverse complement strand
ACTTTCGCGTGTGTTTTAAAGAACGTGCTTTTTCTAAAGCGATGCAAATATAATACAATCTAAACTTAACACAAACAAAGAAGTGTATTTTATTTTAATTTGTTTTAACTCGACTTTTATTCCAACTCTAATTCTTTGGTTTTACATGAGTTAGGCCTATTTTTTTAATTTTATTTTTTAATTATTTGATCATTAAAACAAGAGTTAAATTTCTATTTCCTTGATTCTCCTTATTATTTAGTTTTGAATCCGTGTATGAGGGTACCATTCTACGAACATTTTATACTTTTGTACAATACAAAAAATCAATTATCATGAAAAAACTAATTTTCGTATTAAGCATCATCTTGTTATCTCAATTTTCTTTCAGTCAAGGGCTGACAGAAAAATACACCTCATTTGATGTAGGAATTGTATTAGGAAGCTTAAATTTTTCTGGAACAGATTTGAACCTCAACTTCACTGAAAACTCAATAAGAGAGCTTGAGTATAATTTCGATGAAAAAGTCAACTTATCTGAATCTTATGTTGCAGTAGATGTGGCATTCAAGTGGGGAAAGTACAATGGCTTGAGTTACTCACTATTCATGAATGCTGCAATTGGTAATGGAAAAAACAAATTTGGAGTTTCCGTTGGATATAACTACCCGATTGAGATCGGCATTTTTGACATACTAATTAGGCCTTCAGTGGGTCTTTCTGGCGTCAATGCCACTTATGTAATGGGAACTGCATCAATAGACACCTTTGGAATTGTTATTGACGACACGGATTATATCGACAGAACACTTAGAATCGGTATAACTAGCCCAACTTGCTATATTACCCCTAAATTTGAAACAACATTCTTAATAGAGCAGAAGTTTGGAATCATGCTGTCCGCCGCTTATGATCTACCAGTCAATACAACCGATCAGGATATCACCTTTTCGGCAGATGATTTTGACTCTACTTCATTGACATTTGATAATGATTTTGCTGACTTTACCGTAGATGGTGTCACACCGACATCTGATATATTCACAGCAAATGGCATCGTATTCTCACTAGGTATCAGCTGGTACTATAATAGGGAATAATATTTAGTACATCTACGAAGTGACCTAAGTATTAACAGCTGATATTCAATAAAAAACTATTTCGTAAAGGTTTCCTAATTCCCTGAACAGTATAATTACTTCGTTCTCATGGAATTAGTTGATAAGTAATTAGATTGTAAATAATAGAATTAATATATATTTGTCATTATCTAAAATACGAACCAAGCATTACATGAAATTTAACAAACTATTATTCCTCCCACTTTTCATTCTTATGACAATGGGATTGACCAATTGCAAATCATCGAAATTTACTGGACAAACCACACTTTCAGAAAAATCACAAGCAGGACAACTAGCTCTCAAAGCGAGCGGATACGGAAGCACCAAAGGAGAATCAGTAAAAAACGCTATTCAAAACGCATTTAGAAATATTCTATTATCTGGCATTCCAGGATCGAATCAGAGTACTCCTCTACTTGGACAGAACTCTGAGAAGGTTTACAAATCCAATCAGAAATTCCTAGATAACATGCTAGAGAACACGATAGAATCATTTCTTCTAGAGCAGAAAAACAGTACATATAAATTCTTTGCCATGAGTGATCCATCCTCACAAGTAGAGATAGTAATAAATTTAGCTGCACTTAGATCACATTTGGAGCAGAACAAAGTTATTAGAGGTTTCGGACTTTAAAGAAATATCACAATACAAATACACTAAACATGAAAATTAAATTTCCATTCCTATGGGTAATTTTGGCGGTAATACATATTAACGTAAGTGCAATAGCTCAAGACAACACCCCAGCAAAGATACAGCCGAAAATAATGGTTATCCCATATACTTCTGCAAATCAAAGCATAGCTAAAGAGTTAGATAATAATGATCTAGCGAGATTAGCAATATCTAATGTCAAGGAAGCATTCGACAAACGAAACTTCCCTACGGTAGATTTATCAGCAAAACTCAGACAATTGCGTAACGATAAAGTTATGGAGTTAGAGAATCAAACGTCGATTAAGCAGGATCTAATTGAATTAAGTGGTGCTGATATGTATATCGAAACAGAAACTACGATTAACAGGTCTAGTGGGGGTAATAGTGTAACTGTGATCCTATCCGCTTATGATGCATTTACAGGAGTATCATTAGCTAACAAATCGGGAGTATCTCCTAGATTCTACACGGAGAGTTTTGAAAAGCTCGTGGACAAGGCAGTAAGCGAGATGACTGACGATTTCATGAATACACTGCAAATGCGATTTGATGACATCAATGCTAACGGACGAATGCTTGCTATGAATATCACATTCTCAGAAGACAGTGAATTCGATATGGATTATGAATTCGAAGATATGGATATGCTATCTGACAAAATAGAAAACTGGTTAGAAACGAACAGTTATGGATCTTATTATCATATTCAAGGCGTCACTGCCACTAAGATGATCATTGATGAAATGCGAGTTCCTTTGAAAACAGAAGATGGTCGTAATTTTAGAATATCCAAATTCATACAAACATTCCGTAAGCACCTCCGAAAAATGGGTATTGAATCAAGTCGAGATCTTCAAGGTGGCAGGATATTTATAACAATACAATAATAATCAACATGAAAAAATACTTCACTTTTATATTGAGTTCATTCGTGTTTGCTAGCACGTTCGGACAGGCCATATTAATAAATGAAACAAGAAATGATGTACCTTCCATATCTAGTGAAGTCCTCGAGGAAAGATTCGAGACTGCAATTCAAGAAGATTATGGATTAATATATGTTGATCTATCGCTCACAGAAGTAAGTGAAACAAAGATGGCAGGCATCGACAATAAAACCGCTCTATTGGCTGATCTCACAGTAAGAGTATATAGCCTTATGGATGATTCTAAATTGGGATACAAAACATTTAAATTATCAGGATCAGGCAGAACCTTGGCTAAAGCTAGAAAGGGTGTAGTAAGGTCTATATCTAGAGCGAAAAGAAAAATCAATACTTTCTTAGCCAAGACTATGGCAGTGGCTCCACCAACAGATTGTGGACAGGTTGCTAAAATGGTAGATAATTACATTAATACTCGTCAATATAAGAAAGCATATGCTCTGTCTTCTGCTAGAGTAAAAGGGTGTGAGGATAGAATGTGGGAGGTTAAACAAAAAGTATATGATAGCTACCAAAACGAATATTGCGAAAGACATATCTCTAAAGTCAATGCTTACCTCAGCACTAAGAGTTATGCTAAAGCAATCAAAGAAATCCAAAATGTAAGCCCAACATCTAGATGCAATGAAGAGATAAAGATGGCAATTGCTGCGATCAAAAATGATTACCAAAAGGATTACGACCAGTCATTTACTTCTTATATGAAAAGCTTAGAACTAGAAGTTCTAAACGAAAAAGACCGTAGAAGAATCATGGATATGCTCCTATTAAACAATATAATAAATGATTAAAGAAGTAATACTATCTTTTCTTCTGGTTATCTGTTCCTTATACGCACAGACTCAAAATACTGCCATCATGGTGTCGGACGTAAAAGTTAGCGACTCAGAATTCCAGTCGACGGCATTGCTCATCAAAGAACACATGGAACAATCATTACTAGATCATGACTTCATAACTGTTGTCGATCGTGATGCCACTTATCTTACCGAAAGGGAACGAAGAGTACAGAGAAGTGAGTCATTTATGGATGGTAAATATGTAGACCAAGATAAAGCGGTAGGAGCAGATTGGATATTTGAAATAATATTCGATGATGCGCAGAAAGAGCTGACTCTTCAGGTGCTTGATGTGGAAACCAACGAGAAATTCTACGCTGATAGTTATAAAATAGGTAGATTTCTCTTAGCCGATCTTTCAGTTGAACGACCAAGATACTTTGGAAGATACATTGAAGAGGAAGTAGCTAAGATCATGAAAGAACTTGATATTGGTAGTACTGTCAACATACAACTATATGAGCTAGGAGAGACTAAAGGAGACAAAGCTATAGAAGTAGTCTTGTTCTGCAAAGATGGCTGCAATCTAAAACGTGACATGAAACTTATAGTCTATGAAGAATCAAAATCAGATGCTAATTCTCTTTACAAGAAAAAAGTAGAAATTGGCGAGGTCGTTGTAAAACATGTGGAAAGTGACAAAGTGTTTATCGCTAAAGTAAAAGACGGCAAAAAAGAGATATACAAAAGCTTTCAAAATGGTATGACTATCATTTGCACAAATGAAAATTAACGATGCCAATTAGTTGAGTATATTACTTAACATGTAACAATAGTACAAGCTAATTATCTTCTTTTAAAATATTAAAATTCATGAAATACATCCTACTACTCATTACACTTTTATTTGTATACGAAGATACGTCTGCTCAGGCTAAAGAACTCGTAATCAACTATCTGGAAAACAGGTTATATGCTGATAAATCTGACATAGAATTTCTTATCGATAATCAAAAAACAGAAATCCCTGCAGGATTGCTAGAGGACTTGGAGAAAGGCATGCGATCAGGAATAGATAATAGTAGCATATTCAACAAATCGAAAAAGAGCAAATTATTGACTGATTCGTATGATATAAGTGAACAAAAACAACTAACGAATGGACCGTCTCACTACCTCATCATACTAAAACTACTCAACCTTGAACTGAACAATGGAGAAAATGAAGATTCAGGACAGTATAAGTTCAGTGCTGACATTAAATGCTTTGACTTAATTAAAGGAATAAATATAATGCAAAGAAGGGTCAATCAGAATGGTGATTTTCTTGAAATTTCAAGGCTAGCAAGTGAATCAACTAGTATGACAAAGTCATTAGAAAAATTAGTTCGAGAAGCTACGACCAAAGAGCTGAAAAATCAATTCCCAACTGCTAACTATGTAACAAAGCTTGGTGAAGTAAAAGGAGAAAAAGTAAAAACAGTCGTCGTAAACAGCGTGAGATACAATAAACAAAACAAGCCTAAATATGCTTACGCTCACATAGTGGATAAAGAGGTTGAAGTAGACGGAAAAACAGTATATATATTTAAACTTGTTGGTTTATTAAGTCAACCTAAGAAAGTAAAGACATATACACAATATCAAGTAGGAGATGGTAAAAAACAGCTTCTAGCTGCCTTTAATGAAGGAAAGGAGATATATGTTACAATAGCACCTCTAGGCCCCGGACTATAACTTCTCTACCTCAGATAATAAAAAGACAAAATGAAATACCTACTAAAATTATTTACAATAACAATTTGTTTAACCTATGCAGGTTTAGCTTTTTCGCAAGATCAGTCAATAAATATAGCCGTTGCAACACCAACAGTAAACGAAACAGAAAACAAGGAGAATATAAAGGCTATCATCAAAAGCGAAATTGAGAAATCAATAGCAACAATATCAGATTATGTTACACTAGTAGAGCGAGACTATCTAGACCAGATAAACTACCGTAGAGACAGGTTAAAAGAAGACAACAACCCTAATGTAGCGGCTTCGGCAATGACAGGAGCTAATTACCTCCTTGAATCTAAAGTATCTGATATAGTTTTCAGCGATGGTAAAAAAGTAGTCGAGAAAGCTATAAAGAAAAGAAGAGAAAACAGATATGTATATTGGAATAAGGTAAAATTCACTATTGACTTCGAACTCGTAGATATCGAAACGGGTGAGATAGCCTCTCAGTACAGAATTGAATCCAATGGTCTAGGCTATGAAATGCTAGAAAGAAAATCCCCTAATCATACTGCCTTACTAAGTAAAGCGCTCAATGAATCAGGACAATGTATGAGCACCGTAATTCAATATATGATCATGTCTACCACACTTGTAAAATCTAGAGTCATAGATATAAATGAATCTAAAAAAGACAAGGCAAAAAAAATACTTATCAGCGGCGGATTTAAATCGCCGTTCAGAGGAGGGATAAAATTTGACATCATCAAAGTCTATAATCAAGAGATGGGCGGAGAAGTATTAGTGAGACAAGAAAAAATCGGCGAAGCTAAATTTAAAGAGAAATTTAAATCACTTTCATTGTGTTCTGTCTCAAAAGGAGAGAAGGAGGTGCTCAAAGCTTTTAATGAAGGTGTAGCTCTTTATTGTATGCCAAAAGATATTAAGTATATGGAATCGTGTTCTCAATTCTTAGGAATAAAATCTAAGAATAACAATGCTTCTGGCTTTAAAAAAGCACTAGAAAACTCACCGAAGGCATCTTCGAGTAAAAAGAATACTAAATCTACAAAAAAGACCAAAAACACAAAAAAGGTAAAACGGAAAAATGGTTAATAAATTAGTTAACCGAATAAGATAGATTGAACGCATGTTTAATGCCGTTTACTTCTTTCAATATTTTTAGACTTTTCCTTTTAAACACTATTTTTAGACTACCCTAAAAATTAATTACACCCCTATTAAATATTCACGTATCTTTGCTCTAATTAAAGGAAAGACACTATGAATGATCTTCTAGCTATATTATCAGAACCATGGGCCATAAGGGCATTAATCACCTGCTCGCTTATTGGAATAATGTATGGTGTATTAGGTTGCTTCATCGTTCTTAGGAACATGTCTTTGATAGGTGATGCTTTGTCTCATGCCATCCTTCCTGGCGTATTCTTTGCATTTATCCTGTTTGGTTATAGTACGATTGGCTTCTTTATGGGATCCGTCGTTGCAGGATTACTGACAGCATTACTCATCACTTGGATACAGCAGAATATTAAGACTAAGAATGATGCTGCCATCGGTATCGTTTTCACACTTATGTTTTCCATCGGTGTGATTGGGATTAGCTGGCTTAATAATGAAGGTGGAGTGCATCTTGATCTTAAGGATTTCTTGATCGGAAGTATCATGGGAATATCCAATGAAGATATAATCTTAACATTACTTATTACCGTTTATACAATTGGTAGTGTTGCATTATTTTATAGATTTCTATTTATCACCACATTCCAACCGGTAATAGCAAGTACGATGGGCATCTCTACTAAGATGGTTCATTATTTCCTGATGCTTATGTTGTCATTTGCGATTGTCGCAGGACTTAAAACAGTGGGGGTTATCTTAGTTGTAGCTCTGCTTATCACACCTTCATCTACAGCACTACTACTATCCAACAAATTGAAATATGTCATCATTATCTCTGCCGCCGTAGGATTATTCTCCTCTGTACTAGGTTTGATTTTGAGTATAATATACAATACCCCTCCGGGGCCCGCTATGGTCCTCGTTGCTGCATCGTTATACTTTTTAGCAGCATTGTTTTCTCCTGAGAAAGGATTAGTACTTAGAACCATAAGGTCCTATAGACAAAGACAAAAAATAGAAAGAGAAGATATCCTTAGACAAGCTATAAAGCATAACGCCCAAAATCCATTGACATTACCAAAACTTAATGATAGACTTGGATTGAGTCTGAAGCAATTAAAAAAACATCTTAAATATCTTACGGAAGAAGGTGTGGTATTAGTAGACAAGGAAATCTCCCTAACTGCAAAAGGGGTCGGACAAGCACAGTCACTAGTAAGGGCTCACCGATTATGGGAATCATACCAAGTATCAACTATGGGACTCTCCGAAGGTCAAATCCACGACGAGGCGGATAGATTAGAACACCACTTGACGGATGAACTACTGGATGAAGTAGATGAAAAATTAGGCTATCCAGAGACGGATCCCCACGGCTCTCCAATACCAAAGAAATCCAAAAAACTAAACATGTCTCTGATCTCACAAAAAATGAATATCAGACTTAGAATTATTAAAGAACAAGTGAATGAATCTGTAGAAAGTGATCTATGGGAACTAGGATTACTTCCTGACACCTTCGTCACAATAAAGAAAATCACTAGGGAAAAAGTGGTCGTCCACCAAGGTCAAAAATTAATAGAAATGGACCCCGAATTAGCTGGACAAGTTGTCGTTTCTAAAAAATAAAGAAGTATATAAAATGCACATATTGATGCAGTTAATTTTTACTACTTGAGAGACAAGTTATAACTAAACCATTCTATTCTTCCTCTCGGCTAGTTTCGTCAAGACTATCAAATATCTGATTTAGCTTGTACATCTCATCAAGTGTATCATCCATATATATTGCGATTTCTGGCATTCTTCTTACATGGTTTCTGATACGATATGCAAGAGATTTTTTCAAGCCTTTTATTCCTTTATTAAGTCTCAGTAATACCGCTTCTTTATCTTCAGTATTAAATACACTTACATACAATTTTGCCATTGACAAATCGGGTGTTACCAGTACGGACGTTACTGTTACAAATGCATCTCCATAGATATAAGACCCATCACTGTGGAGTACTATTCCAAAATTCCTTCTAATCAATTCCGCTACTTGTTCTTGTCTTTTCGATGCCATATACTTATTCTTATTTTCTGGGCGCTCCAGTTTTCTGTTGTATTGAACACATTTAAGCAAAAAAATGGTTCAACAATATCAATATATGATTCTATTTCATTAAAAATAGAGTCACATTCCAATTCTACTTATTCAATAATATCCAATTTCCATTTACTTCGAGATACCTACCATTTGGAAATACATTCTTGAAAGTTGTTTCAAAATATTTCTTTGTCTTCTTTTTATCCTTTTCAAAATAATATAATCGATTGAACAATAATAAACCATCATCCGCGATTCTATCTGCCAGGGATCTAAGAAAACCCTCCGATTCAAATTCTTCTGGGATATAATCACTTACAAAGACATCCATAGCAACGAAATCATACTGTCTAGTATCAATATCAACAAAATGAAGGGCATCTGTACAAATTGTAGAAATTTCTGATGACAAATCGTTGAGTACATACTTACTTGCTAAATATATAATATCCTCATCTATCTCCACGGCCGTGTAAGAATAATCTTGTTTGAAATATTGCTCCAACATATAAGGAATACTGCCCAAGCCCAGACCTAGTAATAAAACTGAATCTATATCATGTTTTCCAATTCCGATTTGCTTAAAAGCCTCAAAGAAATTATCATATCGAGTCCCATACGAATATATTGCCTCCGGAGTTACCAATTGATATTCCCCCTTGACTAGCAGCACATCCAATTCGTCATTAAATATAGACGAAGTACTCTCGATGTGAACATCGACGAAGTAGGATTTTATCTTTTTCCAAAGTGGCTGTTTCATATTTATATTATGATAACACAAAACTAGCGAAATACTATTAAATTATGAATTAGAAAACCAATGGTTTACAGAACAAATTAGATAATTCCTGAAAAAACATTTTCCATGTAACAATGGCCGCAATAAAGGCAAACCCCAATTGAAAATGTCTTACAAGCATCGATTTATTTGATTCTTCTTTTTAGAAAATATGGATAACTGATATTTTTAGACAATAAATAGATTGGTGCTACTTAACCGCTTTCTCCCAGACTCTATACTTTGAAGTATTCAAATATATATGTTCAAGGATAACTCTATCTTGATCTGTAAAAGGAACATTTCTTCGTGCCATTACTTTTTCCGCCGTATCCAATGATTTGTTGACTAAGTACGTTTTGAAACCTGATGCGCCGCCCCAAGAATATGATGGGATATAGTTCCTAGGATATCCGCTTCCAAATATATTTGCATTCACACCCACAATTGTTCCAGTGTTGAACATTGTATTGATTCCTGTTTTTGAGTGATCACCCATGATTAGACCACAGAACTGAAGGCCTGTTTTTGCAAACTTCTGATCCTCATATGACCATAATTTCACCTCATCATAGTTGTTTTTCAGATTGGACGTATTTGTGTCCGCTCCTAAATTACACCATTCACCAAGAACAGAGTTTCCTAAAAATCCCTCATGACCTTTATTGGAGTATCCCATTAGAATACTATTGTTTATTTCGCCGCCCGCTTTACTGAATGGCCCTATAGTAGTAGCCCCATAGATCTTGGAACCTAACTTTAATATCGAGCCTTCGCACATTGCAAGTGCACCTCTTACGATGCTTCCTTCCATGATTGTTGCATCTTTCCCTACATATATTGGCCCAGTATTCGCGTTTAATATTGCACATTCCACTGAAGCTCCTTCTTCTAAGAAAATATCTTCAGCATTGATAATCGTATTCGTATCACTTAAAGGTGCCGACTTCCTGCCGCTTGTCAATATCGCAAAGTCATTCCTTAACTCCACATCATTATGAGTGAATAAATCATATGGTCGCAGAATTCTTCTAATCAGATCCGTATCATTTGATACATCTATACCTTCTAATTCGGTAATCCCTTTATCATCGATAAGGCTATCAAATTGATCTCTGTTCAATCTAGCTGCCAATAGTTCGTCTCCATCCAATATGGCTTCATTGGAACCCAATTGCTTGATAAGCTTTAATAACTTAGGTGTTGGAAGTACTGTACTATTGATGATAATGTTATCCTCCTCAATACGAATAGGAAATTTTTCAGATAAAAAATCCTGGGTGATATAACTTCCATTCGCTTCAAGGTGTTTCTCCCATTTTTCCCTGATCGTAAGTATCCCTACTCTCAGCTCGCATATGGGCCTAGTAAATGTTAGTGGAAGCAGACCTTCCCAGTTGTCATCATCAAAAAGTATTATATTAGTATTCATGTCAATCGTTGGTAGTTCGCGTTTATATTTCGCCCTTCGACGATACCTTTAAATATATGTATAAAAAAAGCCCTCAGTCGAGGGCTTTTGATATTTTTAATTTTCTTTTTCTTCAACTTCTTCATCTTCAGGCTCAGGTTTTGACGTAAGATTGTCAAACTTGGCGAATCTTTTGTTGAATTTATCAATTCTACCCGCAGTATCTACAAACTTCATTTTTCCAGTAAAGAACGGATGAGATGAAGACGAAATTTCTAATTTTATTAGTGGATATTCGTTGCCATCTTCCCAAGTTACTGTTTCTTTTGAGTCAGCACACGAGCTAGACATGAAAGAAATGTCGTTTGATATATCTTTGAAGATTACTTTTCTGTACTCTTTTGGGTGGATATCTTTTTGCATAACTAATTTATTTTCAGTTCTTTATTACGTTTTTGAATCGCAACAAAAAATATTAATTGCTATTCTTCT
>JAVCKV010541007.1:0-11194 GCA_032274145.1 Herpochondria borealis | reverse complement strand
TAACGCACGTGGTCATGACCTCGAGCTTCAAGCTCTTTCTCGAGGTCGTCCAAGAGGATGTTTGCCAGTAGTGGACTTAGAGGTCCACCTTGCGGCATTCCTTGAAGACTTGGAATGGCTTCTCCTTTTGGCGTGATTGCTCCTGCCTTTAGGAATCTTACAAGTAATTTTAACAATGCTTCGTCAGCTATGCTTTCGCGTAACTTCAGCATCATTAGCTGATGGTCTATGGTGTCGAAGAATTGCTTGAGGTCGCAGTCGACCACTGTGCATTTCTTGCCTCTCATTTTTGCATGTTCCTGCAGTTGCTTCATGGCTCCTTGGGCACTGTAGTGCGGGCGGTAGCCATGTGAGCTGTCGCTGAAATTGCGTTCGTGATGAGCACCTATCACCTGTGCAATGGCTTGCTGGATGACTCGGTCTAACACCGTGGGGATGCCAAGTGTTCGGTAGTCCCCATTTTGCTTTGGGATCTGACATTGTCTCACTGGAGATGGCTTGTAAGTTCCCGCCCTCAGTTTTGACTCTATCTTTTCCCAATGCTCTTGGAAGAAGGCGGGAAAGTCTCCCACCTTTATTCCATCTACACCTGCGGCTCCTTTATTAGATTTAACACGTTTCCATGCTAGGTCGATATTGGAGCGGTGCAGGACGTGTTCCAATGTGTGATTGCGAGGGATCGCTTGCTCTAACTCATCTCCATAACCTTGATGATACTCTGTCGAGCTCTGCAACAAGATTGGTAGATGGGTTTGTCCCTCTATCACTGATTCGGTCCTTTGTCCTCGTTTCTTCATGAGTGTATATGCCCAGTTATTTTCTCAGGGTGAGCCTTTTGCTCCTCATTTCTCCGAGGCTTACTATGACCTCTGCTGACTTCTCGCCAATCAACTGACTCATTACTGAGCCAGCCGCTGTATCTGTTAAGATACCGCAAGTTGACGAGATCTCCGTAGGTAAGCACTGAAACCTCCTCTGCCCAACTGCCTCATTTACCCCAAGGATTGAATGAAGGACTTTCGCGAGGTTGTGCACGCTCAATCCATCCTTGAGGCCTTCTATGAGGTTTCTGTCCGTCAGCTGGCAGATTTCCGATAGCCTTCCTCCCCACGGTCGGTCACCCTTCCGCAGTTGGCTTCTCGTAGTTCTTTTCATAATTTCTCAGTTTCGTTTGTTCGTTATGTTCATTCTATTAACAAGGGACTTGAACCCCATTTGGTTTCAGTGCATGCTACGCACACACAATTCGTGCCATACAACCTCCTACAAAGCGCAGTAGTTAATTCGCTTTATGAACATTATAACACTTAACCTGAGCCATAGATCGCCTTCCTTGTAGGAGGTGTATGCACTATGGCGTTGTGCGCCGTGCCAAGCGGGGCGTTTCTAATCAGGTGAAAGTCCTGTTATTATAAAACCTAGCCAGTAATAATTACCGAGTCTTGCATCGATGTTAGCTAAGTCATTAAAATTCGCGGAAGGCACCGCGTTACCAACGTTGAGTGCAGTGAGCCGTCCAGCTCGCTCACATGGCGCAACAACACCGATGAAGCGTAGACAGGGAACTATCCAGACCGCAGGGAGCCTCGCAGCCACCTTAAGATATAATACAGCCCCGTAAGTGCACAAAACGTGGAGGCCGACTGACTAACGTCATCAGGAAGGCAATATTCTTTAGCACATCATGGCGAGTGCTACAGAACTCCATCGGGGTCTTTGATCGTGGTATGGATAGAGAGAAACGAATAAAATGAAAGAGACCTTACCGAATAATAAGAGTCTCTCACCTCGAACACGGGAGGCCTCCAAGCATTCCTCAACACGTTTAAGTCTACTGGGCTTAAGCAAGAGTGAGGACAATCACTACCAACTGAGGGAAGGCGTGGTTGGCGAGGAGGAGTCAGATTCACTCATAGTAGTCAGAGACGGTAAGACCGATCACATGGCAAAGGAGTGGACTGGCGGACAAAGCAATCAAAGCACTCATGCGAGGGAAAGGAAAGCTCCCGCTAAAAGCGTGTCAAGCTCCCTGATTGCACTGAACCAGAAGGCTCAGAGAGAAAAGAAATATAGATTTCGAAACCTCTATGGGCTGCTCAATCTGCAAGCACTATACGAGAGCTTTGCCAGTCTAAGAAAGAATGCTGCTCCAGGAGTGGACGGCGTGACCTACGATGACTATCAGCAAAACCTCGACGAGAATTTGCAGAAACTACTGACACGCCTCAAGTGCAAAAGCTATCGGGCTCCGCACGTGAAGCGTTGTTTCATTCCAAAGGCTGGAGGGAAAATTCGGCCATTGGGGCTTCCTACTCTGGAAGACAAAATTGTTCAACATGCAGCAAGTCGCGTGCTCGACAGTATCTTCGAAGCCGATTTTAGTGAGCATAGTTACGGCTACCGAAAAGGCAAAGCGGGAGGTAACTCAATAGCCCAAAAGCTACGTGAAGAACTCCAATGTGGAACCTACACTTGGGTCGTAGAAGCAGACATAAAATCGTTCTTTGATGAAATGGATCACGATTGGCTTTGCAAGATGTTAGGACAACGAATAGACGACAAAGCCTTCATTGGCTTGATCCGTAAGTGGTTAAAAGCAGGAGTGCTTGATCCCATGGTCAATCAAGTGGAGAAACCCGAGGAGGGAACACCTCAGGGAGGAATCATCTCACCGATCCTCGCAAACATTTACCTGCACTACGTGCTCGATCTCTGGATTGAGCAGCAGGCGAAACGGAGCAAGGGTCATGTGATATTCATGCGATACGCTGACGATGTTATCGTCGCGTTCTCAAAGCAAGACGAAGCACACGCTTATTTGGAGCAGTTGCCTCAACGACTAGCGAAGTTCAATCTTCGCTTAGCAGAGGAAAAGAGTTCACTAGTGAAATTCAGTAAGTGGGATCATAAAGGTAGTAAGAAATTCACCTTTCTAGGGTTTGACTTTTACTGGACACCCTCATTCAAGAATCCAAAATGGGCAGTACTGAAGTTGCAGACTAACAAGAAGAAGTATAGATATTCATTGTTAGTCATGAAAGAGTGGATAAAGAAAGCCAGAAATTGGCCTCTGAAGACGATTCTAAGTAGTCTACGCCTAAAATTACGAGGGTATTGGAACTACTATGCAGTGATCACTAACGAGCAAAGGCTGAGACAATATCAACAAGCCGTGTTTGAATTAGTGTTCAAATGGCTTAATCGACGTAGTCAACGCAAGAGCTATACGTGGAGCACATTCCTAAGTCATTGGTTCGGAGACTGGCAAATAGCCTTCCTTTTTACCGTCGGTTGACATTCCTCATTCTACCAGCGGCAATTTTCAAGCAGGTTGACAGTTTATTAGAATGATTTACCCTGTAGTTGAGATCCGGTTACGTATAGTGGTGGATGCCCTATGACGTTCTACCAAAAAAATCTAAGATTCTCCACCGTTGAGTATCATACCAAATGATGTAACCCCCCCCCCCCACTATATCGTTAATTCTTCTAATTGGTTTGCTACAGCAACTAGTTTTGGGCCAGTGCAAGATCGGGTGGTAAAATCCGAGGGCGATGCCACCTCAATATCAACGCTAAGAGAGTGGTGGACATGAAATTCGGAAAGGAAAGAAGTTCTTGTGGTCGTGAAAAAAACATTAGCGGAGATAAACGAGACGATTTAAAGAAGTTTTTTACTACTGAGGGTGGTTTATCTACAATGTATAAGAGAACCTATGTATCGAAACGCTGACCGTTCATCAAAGTTGATGTTCAATTCCAGCAATTGAATGTAGGCAATGAGTCAATGGGAGACTTGATAAAGAAGGTATCAAAACCATATTTGATCCTTTCTGTGTTGGGCTAAATAAAGTGGTGAAGCATATTCAATTATAATTTGCGGGAACATCCAATAGCTCCTAATACCACTTAGAGAAACAAAAGAGACTAATGATTTTTTTAAGGATGATGAGACTAGGCTACGCGTTGGACGAAGGTTCCTCGCTGTATTCATCTACAATCTGTGTTTTTCTTCAGTCACGATGCCCGTATCGCTCCTTTATCAAGCCTCGATTCTAAAAGAATATAGCTTCGCATGAGTCTCTTTTGAAACTCTAAACGGTATAACTTAAATATTTCGAGAGGTTATTTTTTTTGAGAGGTGAGGATGGGGACTGTGCTAAGTGCTGAGCGAGGAATAGAACAATTGCCAATTGCAAAGTGGGATGCTTTAGAAGTGGTGTCATCTATTGTGATGTCAGTGAGAGTGAGTCGGGAGTGATGGCTGATTTGAGTTTGGGTGGATTGGTAATAACTCCAAGGTTTAGCTGATTTGAGTGATCGAAGTGATCTGTTTTTGCTATCAGCTAGAATTGGTTTTGCGTTCGGGGCTGTGGGAAAGTGTGAATCCCACGTATAGATACCGAAATCTTCAAACTTTGTGAGAGCCTGACGGTGGTTGCTGTTGACCACTCCAATGTAGTTATCTGTGAGAGGGGGGAGATCTTTGCTGTCTATTGTATGGAAGACTTGTTTGCCGTCGATGTAGAGTGTGATTGTTTTGTTCTTCCGAGAGACATTGATTTGCACATCAATAGCAAATCTCTTTTCTTTGAGGAGATCGTGCTTTCTGTTGTAAATCTCGTTAGATTTGTTTTTATTATATCGGATCATTTTAAAGGATTTATTGGTCATGGTGAGTTCGATGCCGTTTGACTTAACATGAATTTTCTCACTAGGTAGACAGATGTAGATACGAAAACCAGCGGATGGGCTATCGATCCAGGTGTAGCGATATTTAATAATGAAGCCTTTTTTTAGATTAAATTCCTCGATCATTTTGGCATATTTAGCAGCACAGATGTTATTGTCTTTTAACTGAAATCCTTCGTTTTGATCTAGTAGCCGTTTGTGTAGTGATGGAGTGTAGTGAGCTCTGGGTTGTTGAAGGTTTGTCAAGATTGACGCTACATGGGCGAGCGAGATGGTAGAGCTTTCACCTAGGATGGATGAGAAAGTGATTTCTTTCTCACTTTGTTCTAGAATTTTACAGTTTAGGTAGTCGCCATTTGTGAAGACGAGTTGGTCTGGCTGAGGGGCGTTTTCTGTTGAAGGGAATGGACATAAAGAGATTTCTTCAATCATAGAGGTGTCGAGCTCAAATGGGTTTTGATTACTGACGTGCTGTAGAGAGAGAATTTTTTTATCTGATATGGAGAGTACCTTGCCATTTAATGTTTCGCCGTTACTCAAGGTGATTGTGGCAGTCTGACCTAATGATATGAGAAGGCTGGTGGCAATGATGATGATGGAGAGGCGTTTCATGCAGGAATAGGTTGCTACTAAAATAACGTTGCCACGGCAAAGTCATTATTCAAATACATGACCAGTCTCTCTAGTTGAGTAGTTTATTCTTCTCTTACATGGCTAATACCACATAGGAAACAAAAGAGACTCATGATTTTTTTTGTAAGGGTTGAAGAGACTAGGCTACGCATTAGGCGAAGCTTACTCGCTGTATTCATCTACAATCAGCTTTTTTCTTCAGTCACGATGCCCGCATCGCTCCTTTATCAAGCCTCGATTCTAAAAGAATCTAGCTTCGCATGTGTCTCTTTTAAAACTCTAAATGGTATAATACCACATAGAGAAACAAAAGAGACTCATGATGTTTTTGTAAGTGTTGAAGAGACTAGGCTACGCATTGGGCGAAGCTTACTCGCTGTATTCATCTACAATCAGCGTTTTTCTTCAGTCACGATGCTCGCATCGCTCCTTTATCAAGCCTCGATTCTAAAAGAATCTAGCTTCGCATGTGTCTCTTTTGAAACTCTAAATGGTATAATGTAGTGATTGAGATCTGTTGTTTAATGGCTTGAAACAAGTGAGTTGTGACTTGGGCGAGGAGATTCTCGCTGGTTTCATCCTCACAAATTGGAGTAAATATCGCTAAGTGAGAGAAATATAGTCACTTAGGCATTGCATTTTGAAATGAAATAGCGTTTCTCCGTCGCACCAACACCTTTTGAATAATTTTATGTCAGATCAGATCAGAAATATCGCTATCATTGCCCACGTTGACCACGGCAAGACCACTCTCGTTGACAAACTTCTAGAAGCTGCAGGAGCTTATCGTGACAACGAACAAGTTACTGAACGAGCTATGGACTCCATGGACCTTGAGAAAGAGAAGGGGATTACTATTAAAGCTAAGAACACAGCTGTGCTTTGGGAAGGCAATACGATTAACATCGTGGATACTCCTGGACACGCTGACTTCGGTGGTGAAGTAGAGCGCGTGATGAAGATGGTTGACGGAGTTCTGCTTGTCGTTGATGCATACGAAGGTCCACAAGCTCAGACTCGTTTCGTTCTTCGTAAAGCGCTTCAGCAAGGTCTACACCCAATCGTTGTGGTAAACAAGGTTGACCGTGATTTCGCACGTCCTGAGGAAGTGCACGATATGGTGCTCGAACTTTTCATGGAGCTAGAAGCAACTGAAGAGCAGTTCGAAGCTCCATTCTTCTATGGTTCAGCTAAAAACGGATTCTTCGTGGGTAACCTCAAGACAGACGAGCAAAAGGACATGACTCCACTTCTTCAGGGAATCGTGGACAATGTTCCTGCTCCTGAAGCCTATCCAGACGAGCCATTCAGAATGCTCGCATCAAACATCGACTGGGATAACTACGTTGGACGTGTTGCTCTAGGTAAAGTGCTTGCTGGCACAGTGAAAAAAGGTGATAGCGTATTTCTCCTGCGTAAGGACGGAACTAATGTTCGTTCTAAGATCACGAAAATTTTCGAATACACAGCAATGGGTGTCAATCCAGACGAGATCGTAGGTGTTGCAGGTAACATCGTTGGAATCGCAGGATTCGAAGACGTTGACATCGGCGAAACATTATCTGCAACAGAAGACGGAGAGCGTCTTCCATTCGTAAACATCGATCCGCCAACTATCGAGATGCAGTTCAGCATTAACGATGGTCCATACGCAGGTAAAGATGGAAAGCACGTAACGACTCGTGCGATCCGTGAGCGCTTGATGAAGGAAGTGAAAACAAACATCTCTATTGAGGTGAGTGATTCAGACAAGGCAGGTGTATTCAACGTAGCTGCTCGTGGTGCTATGCAGGTAGCAGTTCTTGTTGAGACAATGCGTCGTGAGGGATTCGAACTACTCGTTTCTCGTCCACGCGTTATCATCAAGGAAATCGAAGGCAAGAAGTGTGAGCCATTCGAAACTCTCTACGTAGAATGTCCTGATGATGCACTTGGTGGTATCATGAAGACACTTGCTAACCGTAAAGCTCGCGTTGAAAGCATGGGTACAAATGCTCACGGTTCAACTCTTGAGGCAGTGGTTTCAACTCGTGGTCTTATCGGCTTCGAATTCGAACTTCTTGGCCTTACATCTGGTCATGGTATCATGTCGCACTTGTTCAAGGAATACGCGCCACACTGTGGTGAGATTAACACTCGCTCAACAGGAACGCTCGTTTCTATGGCGACTGGAACAGCAATTACCTACTCTCTCCTTATGGTTGAAGAACGTGGCAAGCTATTCATCGCTTCTGGTGAAGACGTATACGAAGGTCAAGTGATCGGTGAAAACCCACGGATGAATGACTTAGCAGTGAACCCAATTAAGGAAAAGGCTCTTACTAACCACCGTTCTGCAGGTAAGGACAACACAACGAAGTTGGCTCCACCAGTGGACATGGGACTTGAGCGTGCAATCGAATACATCAACGAAGACGAGCTTGTAGAAGCAACTCCGAACTTCCTACGTATCCGTAAGCGTATCCTCTGTCCGAACGAGCGTAAGCGTCAAACACGTAACGCAAAGAACGCAGCTGAGTAATTTACTTAGCTAGCTTTAATTTCTAAAAGCCTCGTCCGGATATGCGGACGGGGCTTTTTTGTGGCTTCGTGTCTAAGTAATATACTACTGATACGTTATAAAGATATGAAGTATTTAATCATGCTGTTGCTGTGTTGTGCGACATTGGGGACCGTGGTGGCGTCGTACTTCTTTGTCTGTGAGGAAGAATTTGGAACTGAGCCACTACCGGAGAAGTTTGAGGATGCGTTTACTTATCAATTGGGGGAGGTGAGATGCCACAGTAGTATTGGCTTAATGACCTACGAAGATGCTATTGAAGACGATCGCAGGAAAGATATAGAGGGAGCTAGCCGTGCGGTGATTATTCGCAACGAGTCGCCACATTCGTTTTGGTTGTATGGTAGTAGCTTGAGTGGGGTTCATGTAGGCCTTTATACAAAGAAGCCTAGCGCAGGGGAGTGGGTAGACAGCTTCCTTGGGTATTGTGGTACTGGAGCTTTGCGGCATGAAGTTGTTCCTGGTGGGACATTTTCAGCTGACGTATTCTTACCTTTCGAATTGAAAGATAGGGAGTTCAAAATTCGGTTTGCGTTTTTTGGACTTAAGGATGCAACAATGAGTGGCCAGCTTGACTCACCTGTTCTTACGATGGCGATGCCAAGTGAGTAGAATTGGGTTGGCTGGTAGGACATTTTACTCGCCAAGGGATTTGGGCGATGGTATCGATCCGTTATGGATCAATCGGAAGAAGAGGAAAAGGTATTACGTATTCAGCTACGCACGGATTGCCCTTGTAAGAGCAAGGTGCCGTATAATGACTGCTGTAGACCTTACCACACAGGCAAAGCACAACCGGCGACTGCTGAGCAGTTGATGCGTGCTCGCTACAGTGCCTACTTCTTCCGTCGTGTTGATTATCTATGTGATTCACATCACCCTGATACACGCGAGCCAGATCTTAAAAAGCAATTGGAAGAAACACTTCCTGAGCTCAATTGGGTCTACCTCAAGGTGCACACCGTGAGCAAAGGTGGGGCAGATGATAAGAAGGGAAAAGTCGAGTTCACTGTGCGTTACTATATGGACAATGAGCTAGAGGAAATGACCGAGCATTCACGCTTCCGTCGCTCTAAGGGTAAGTGGAAGTATTACGACGATAAAGGCTAGATATACTGCCACGCATCATGACTTGTAATTTTTTGACCACGGAATGCACTGAATTACACGGAACAAGAATGATGGAACGTTCGTGAATTAAGTGAATTTGAAGACATGAATATAACATAGCTTGTTGTCAGCGACTTGTCATTATGTTAGGAATATAGAATATGGTGAAAGCTTTAATGATAGTTAGTGCTTTAGTGACGGCTGGTATTGCCGAGGAAAGGGAAGTGAAGCATGAGAAGAAGGCTGAGGTGGTGTTGAAATTGGAAGGTCTTCAGTTACAGATAGAAGAGGGCTCAAAGGTGCTAAGAAAAGAGGTGGATTTCTTGTTTGCTGTACTCAAGGAAAGTGTTCAGAGCATCAGATCTAATTTGAAATATAATACTGAGATCAGGCCTGATTTATTACCGACAGCAGGTTTTAATGCAAAGGATGCAGTAGGAGGTAAGTATGCTTTTTATTTTTATAGGCTTGAAGATGTGAAGGATAAGATTGGTTATTGGTTTGATATCAAAGTGGAGGCGAAAGGTAAGGAAGTGAAGTATTACCGCTGGTGGACAAACGATCAGAAGCTAAAGGCTTCAATAGAGACATTTTATCAAGCAAAAAAAAGTAAGTAACTCAGAGAGTGAGTTTACCAGACTTTCAATGTTGTTGTGGGTTTTAAAACAGAAAAACCCAAGAGAGCAGAAGCTACCTTGGGTTGGGAAAGTTAAGTGTATTATACTAGTGAAGGGTTTTACTTATTTGGCTTGGTCTTCTTTACTTTGTCTTCGCGTGGCGGTGCGACCAGTGAGTGGAAATATGTTGGGATGATCGCTGGGCAGACCATGTCTTGTTTGTTGTATGGATGCTTGATGTTCAAGATGCCAGCATGGAGGCAAAGACGTTTGAAGCCTTTTGAAGACGGATCGTATTTTTTGTCGCCTACAATCGCATGACCCATGTCTGCGAAGTGAACGCGGATCTGGTGTTTTTTACCAGTGATGAGTTTCACCTCTAGGAGGCTGAAGTTGTCATTTGAGTTGAGCACCTTGTATTCAGTTTGAGCAAGTTTGCCGATGTTTTTGTCTTTGGTCGAATAGACTTTATGGACACCACTTTCTACGAGGTAGGACTCGATCAATCCGCTGTCTTCTTTAGGTTTTCCGTGGACTACTGCATAGTAGGTCTTGGAGAAGTTTTGCCATTCGCTTTGAAGGTAATCCTTTACTTCTTTTGACTTTGCAAAGACAAGAACGCCAGAGGTGTCGCGATCGAGGCGGTGCACGATGTGGACACGGTTGGGGGACTTTAAATTACCTTTTTGCACGTAATACATGAGAAAGTTTTGAGCCGTTCTTTCCGCTTCCTTGGCATTTCCCATAGTAAGGAGGCCGCAGGTTTTATCGACGATGATGATGTCGCGATCCTCATAGAGGATGCTCATGCCTGTGGGTTCGTATTTCTTGGGAGGTCTAGGAAACTGTTTCTTCTGATTGTGCATGGCTTTGTGTGGGTGAACATAGCAGGATGTGCAAGTTAAAGAAGGAGAAATACTTTGGGAAACGCGAAGAACTTTACAAAAATTGGGGGGTGGTTCGTAATGGGCTCGAAGCGAATTGGCTGAGTTCATAGTGGATCTGAACAAAAAAAAGGCAACCTTTAAGCAAAGGCAGTGGAGGGCCTTTACTTGGCTTGTTCTAGATCCTGTGCGACGAGTTGCTCTAAGGTCGCATTGTAGGCTTCTAAAACCTTGAGGAGCTGATCGTTGTCCTTCAAGAAAGCCTGATTGATCTGAGGTTTTTTCTGCAGCTTTTTTTCGATGCTATTCCATCGACGGTTCAAAAGAAGAAGCTGAGTCTCATAGGTTTTAGCTATTTTTATTCGTTCAACTTGGCTGGGACGCTTTAGTTTTTTGAGCTGCTTTAATTCTTTACTGAGAACTTCGAGTTCAGCGCTGGTGAATTTTTGCGTATTTAGCAGTTGGCTTGGCTGAGTGATCTTATCCCATTGGTCGAGGATAGCATGAACGTGGCCAAAGATGCTTTGACTCGCTGCTTCTACTTTAACGACAGCCGGGTCCTGCCGTGCTAGTAATGGAGTGGCGGCCATAAAAGTGAGGTAGATGAGGGACTTTAACATAATACCAATCATTAAAACTTTCTGGTAATGTTTAGGTTGTATGTTAGAACTTTGCATGCCACGAAAAAAAGCAAAACT
>JAVCKV010541006.1:0-35611 GCA_032274145.1 Herpochondria borealis | reverse complement strand
TGCATCCTTTGAATTATTCATGGTAGTCAGGTTGCTCCTGTTTCTTTTTTTCAAAGTTGAGGAACTCATGGAATTTGCAAAACAATAGGCGTATTATGAGGTTCTTCCTCTCCTAAAAGGTTTCAATCTAAGATTTCTTTTTTCCTAGTCATATACCTCTCTTTCGCTGTTTCTTTTACAGTTAAAGAAAAACTGTCTTCTAAATCCTGTAAGATATTCTCAAGATAGTCTATTAATGAACTAAATTCTTCTAATCATTTATTTTTTGCTGTTGAGCCAGAGGTACTTTCATCGCTATAAAATTCCCTTTTACTATGTAAATAAAAGTTTACAAAACTATAGGGACTTGTTCATTTTCAAATAAGAGATCTTACTATATCATCATAGAGTACTCAAGCTCATTCACTATTTAGACTACCATTCTCATATTTATCTCTTATTTGTTTCAACTCGCTTGAGAGCCATCAGTTAACAGCTGATTGAGAGTTTCACCAACTAGCTTCGAGGGTTACAATATTTGGAAAATCAACTATTTCTCTTTCAGTTAATGTAGGTGTTAAAGTTGCCATAACTTAGTATAAAAAATTATTTAAGTTCTCTCCGCTTGCCCAACCCGAATAAATATCGCAACAAGTAGTGCGAAGACCATGGCTTGGATGCAGGCAACGAGGAGTCACTGAGCATAGAGTGCGAGTGGGAGAACTATGGGAAAGGATATTCCTCAAAGAAATCCTGTAAACGTTTGGGTAAACTCAGAAAGTCCAACAATCATCATGGTCAAGAGAACTCCTCCTGATACGATATTTCCAAAAAGACGAAACGAGAGAGAAACAACTTTTGCAGCAAGTCCGATGATATCAAGAATTCATAAAAACAGAGATATCACAATATCAAAAGCTTTTACAAAAGGGAAAAGTATATAGAAATATAGCTTTTTCATGTTTGCTTTTTGAAGTGTCATATATCACTTCCCTGTTATAGGGAAATAGTGAGAGAAAAAACCTGAGCTTCAAATAGATTGAAACTGAGTGATAAGCAATATAAAAACACTCAGAAACGCAAGAGCAAGATTAAAGTGCAAGTCAGCACTGGGAATAAGGAATATCTCTGAGAGATAAAATTTTCATGAAGCATTCACTCAGAATATTGGAGCAATAAAGTCTGAAACAATTCAGAGAATATTTGCTGTAAAGATTACAAAAAATAAGCTCACAACATAGGTCTTAATCCATGAAGCATTCTCTGTTCACATAATTGATTCATAAAATCTATAGACACTTTCATAGAGGTATTCATAGAGAAATACGATCCTTGAAGTAGGATGGTAGTGAATCTGATAAGCTAAAAATAGAAATATACAAACTAATACAAAAACTCCAGACATAACAGGAGAGAGATAAAAATCGAGAAGCGTGGAGAGTGTTGTATCAAAGAGTATCATAATTTTGAGCCCTTTCCCTTTTATAAAACAGGAAAGAGTTTGGATAGGAATAAGTAAAATATATCTTTAGTCTATCATATAATAAATCCCTCGGCAAGATTTATGTTGAAATAATTTACGAAGTAGGCTATGATAGATGTATATATTTATTAAACGTATGAAAAATGGGGATTTTTGGTAAGGTGAAAAGTCTAAAGATATTTGAATGAATTGAAGAATCAGTGGTACAAGAGATTCTTGATACAGCAAAAAGACAAAACTTCGCTCCAGGTGAAGTGATCATGGAACAAGGAGATCACCCAAATGGAACAGGATATATTGTGGAGTCTGGAAGTGTTGATGTATGGGTCAATATGATTGAGACTGCAATCCTCAAAGAGTGAGATATGTTTTGAGAAATTGCCCTTCTCAACGAAGAAGCTCGAACAGCAACAATAGTAGCAAAGGAAGAAGTTGTGGCAATTATTCTCTCACAAGATATACTCTTTCATATGATTGAAAACGATGATAATTCTATCAATAAAGAAATTATGCGTCGAATGGAAGAAAATTTAGAAAACGAATAGCTTCTTTTACACACAAAAGCTCTCCAAACTGGAGAGCTTTTTCTATTATAAGAAAATTATTCTGTATCAGTTATGAGAGCATCTAATTCTTTTTTGAAATCTACAAGTGTTTCGTCTTCTGAGGCAGGCTCTTGCGAGGAAGGGACTTCTTCACTCATCACCTGTTCAAGAGTTTCTTGTGTATAAAATGAGCAAGAGCTTAATAATACCAATATTATTATAAGTGAAATACACTTCTGCATATTATAAAAATTAGAAATAAAAACTATCTTCTCGGTGGTCGTGAATCTGATCATCCAGGAGGAGGGCCCATCTGACCTCATTGTCCCGGTCATCCCTGAGACGCAACTTCACCATTCAAACATCGTGGACCGTATGGAAATGTTTCCGTAATAAAGTATACGTATTCTCCATCGATATATGTTCCATTACAGCTATCAAGGCTTCCAAGTCCCTCAGCATATCCCCAGTCAGTACCGTAGGTCCCATCTGGAGTTGTTCCCTCAACCACAACGTCAGCATCTCTGTAGGTACAAGAGGTTCCTGTTCTTGTGTTATTTGTAAGTTGGTAACTTGGAGTATAGGTTCCATTCTTTGAATAATAGAGTGGAAAACCATCATTTGCATATCCAACATGTACGACATCATCTCCTGCAAGACTATTCATCAGGAGTTCTGAAACTCCATGATAATGATATTCTCCTGTTGGTTGAACATGAGCATTATTGAAATCGAGCCCAAGACTTACCATGTCTTGAATTGCTTCTATTCTATATTCTTCTCCTGATTCACAACTCACTCTCTCAGCTGTTTCAAGCTCATACTTGACTCCATTATACGCAACACCTGATTCTCGAGCCCATGTCGCGTCTCCTGTGTAGGTTGGAGTGGCATCAAGCTCCCATGTTTTATCTTGCTCTGAAATAGTGTTTGGATTTCCAGCTGTTGGAAATACTCAAACTTCGTGATTGGCAATCGCGTTTGAGGTGATAGTTCGCGTGTCACCCTGAAGTACTACCTTTACTTCAGTTCCATAGACAGCATCATTTATTGAGTACGAAGCTGTATAATTTTCACTATTTCACTCAAGATTTGGTGAAAGATAGTCAGAGAGATACCCAAGAACATAGACTGCTCTTTCATTATCTGAATATCGCAGCTTATATTCTTCTAAAATATTTAAAAAACTTGTTCTATATGCTTTACCATTTTTCTCAATAAGTGTTTCAAATTTTTCAGCAACTACTTCAAGTTGTTTTTCAAGTTCTGGAGTTGGTGTGTACGCAAATGCTCATACCACACTCAGTATAAAAATTATACATCAGGCAAATATCTTTTTCATAGAAAAAAGTAATAAAATAAATGTTACAAAATCAGTATAAGAAATACTGGTTAAGAGTCATGTAAGAGAGGTGAGTTTCTACTTGCGTATATCTCAGATGTATTTTTCCAGTTGTTGTTTTGCAATTTTTTGCTCACTTGTCATATTTTTTTCTTGTATAACATTACTTTCATATGGATCTTGTTCTAAATCATAGAATTCTTCTTTTCCATTATCTAACATAATAAGCTTATACTTGGAGTCTCGAATAGTATATCATGCTGTTCTCCCACTTCAAACCTCACCATATATATATTCTCTTCACGAAATATTGCTCTGAGTAAAACTGTTTTTAAAACTCACGCTGTCATGTATTTCAGAAGTTCACGTATTTGCAATATCAGCAATCGTTGCAAAGATATCTGTAGTATTA
This sequence comes from Herpochondria borealis, assembly GCA_032274145.1. Classification (NCBI taxonomy): domain Eukaryota; phylum Rhodophyta; class Florideophyceae; order Ceramiales; family Ceramiaceae; genus Herpochondria; species Herpochondria borealis. The sequence goes on along the minus strand of JAVCKV010541006.1, from coordinate 31,850 downwards.
ATGAGTCTTTTCTCTCTTTCTCATTCTCGAGAAACTCATTGTCCAGAGACAAACATTGGAACGTTGATTCCTCACTGATAGAGGCTTCATTTAGCTTGTTGTTTTGAATATGGAAATTGTGCTACTTGTCATGGAGTTCCATTATCTCATATAAAGATGATAGTGGTATTTTGAAGCTCTTCATCTCCTATACTTTTTAAAAGTCTTCCAATTTCGTTATCCATAGCCTCGATGGCTGCCATGTAGTATGGTAATGGATTTTCTGCAATATCATCTGTATCTCCTGAGAGATTTCATTGAGAGTGTAATTCAGTAGGAGGAAGATGGAATGGAGTATGAGGAGCCGTATACGCAAGCCATAAAAACCAAGGTTGTTGTTGCTGATCTACCCAGTCTATCGCAAGATCTGTAAATTTTGTGGTGATATATTCTGAGCTATTTTCCGTTTCTCAATTCTGAGTTAGTCTCCAACTTGTATACGATTTTGCTCATCCCGTCAACATTCAGGCATAATATCCTACTCCCATCTGGCTTGGGTGATTTACATCTTTTGAGAGATGCCATTTCCCAATGACTGCGTGAGAATATGCATTATTTGTAGTAGTATCAAGATACGATTGCAGAGATATTTCATCAGTTGAAAGAACATCATCAACTTTGAGGAGATTGGTTCTATATCCGTATTTTCCAGTGAGAATTGTTGAGCGAGTTGGGGTACAGGTTGGAGCTGACCACAGATTCTCAAATACGACTCACTGATTCATAAGTTTTGAGATATTAGGCATATATGGTTTTACTGTTCATTCATCAAAACCTGGCATTGCGTCAAGTCACATATCGTCAGCAATAATAAGTAGAATGTTTGGTTTCACAGTCCAATTATCCTGAAGAGAAATTTTTCCTTCTAGATATTCTAAAACATATATTGCTCTTTCATTACCTGAGTAATTTAATTTGTAACTTTCTATAGCTGAGAGAAACATATTTCTATAAGATTCTCATTTCTTTTCTATGATGTCCTCTACATGTACTATAAAATCATTAATTTTAGTATCGAGTTCGGGTGAAGCAATATAGGAGTACGCACTTTGTGTCAGTAGGGATATGAATACTCAGCATATCAAAAAATATTTTTTCATCTCGTACGTATATTTAAAAAATAACAATATGAATATAGTCCATTCAAAGTAAGAATACCTTAAGGATAGTATGCAGAGGGAGGCAAAAGTATTGTAAAAAGAAATGCTTCTCATAGACTTCTCTCAAATATATTTTTTGAAAATCTCTCTATGCTACGCATGCTTTCCCTGAGTATCATTTTCATCTTTTTATATATTCCGACAAGTCTTGCTCATGACTTTAATACTGAAACTATGAGCTATGTTCTCTCAAATCCTGACGCGAGTTGGAGTGAGTTTCAAGAGTATACTACAAATTCTAGCGACATCGAGCTTCAAGAAGAGCTTGAAAATACTCAGAGTAGACTCACAACGATACTCTCACTCCCCGGGAAAAAATACGTTGTAAATTATACAAAAGAAAATCCTGATTTTAGCTACACAGAAATAGATACTCTTATACAAGACGACCCTATGTTGTCTGAGATTTGAAGTGAAGTCATATATAGTTTTCTCTCAAGCGAGCTCCAAGAAAATATAAATCATTTTTCTCTTGATTATGTTACTCGTTTTATATATCTCTGATTCGAGCATATTATGAACTGATATGACCATATATTGTTTCTGATGACACTAATTATTTGTCTCCCAAAACGCAAGAAAATACTGCTTATTATCACAACTTTTACAATAGCACATTCTCTCACAATTATTTTATGAGGATTAAATCTTGTTTCACTTTCAAGCACCATCGTAGAATCTATGATAGTATGATCTATTTGACTCATGGCTCTGTACGCAATGTTTTGTAAAGTCTGAGAAGAGAAGAAAATACTTCCTGAGCTGATTCTTATATTTATTCTTGGACTCTTTCATGGGCTGGGATTTGCAGGATTTTTCCGAAGTATTCTTGATACGAGTGAAAATATATTCCCCCCTATTCTTGCATTTAATATCTGAGTAGAAATCTGACAAATTCTTATTATTTCTTGAGCACTCATCATGCTTCATCTGCTGTATAAAAAATTTGATACACATAAAAGTCTTATTAAAAATATTCTTGCAAGTATTATTTTCATAATGTCACTTATCTGGATATCTGAATATATTTTCATATAATTTCTCTATGCTTACTCCATTCCCATTCTCTGAACTTCACGATTGGTATATGAAAAACGGTCGACAAAACCTTCCTTGGAGAGATTATAATTTCGACACTAAAACTTTGAGTTATAGAGTTTGGCTTGCAGAAACGATGCTTCAACAAACTCAAGTCGAGCGAGTAAAATCCTATTTTTGCAATATCTTAGAAGCGTTCCCAACAGTTGAGGATTTAGCAGATTGTTCATATGAGGATTTCTTTCCCTATTATAAATGACTTGGTTATTATTCTCGAGCACGAAATATGTTAAAGGCAGCACAAATAGTCGTAGATGATTTTGCTTGAGTATTTCCTGAATCAACAGAAGATTTAAGAACTCTTGCGTGAGTATGACCCTACACAGCAGAAGCTATCAGGGCATTTGCCTACAACAAAGAAACTCTGAGCTTTGATACAAACTTAGAAAAAATATTTTCGAGATACTATTTTGGAAATAAATTTCAGAAGCTCACGAAAGATGGAAAAGCTCAGATACTAGGAGATTTTGAGAAATATTATAACGCGCAACACCTCTATCTTAATTCTTTCTCCTGCCAGGAGAAAGAGGCTACAAATATTGCAAGAGATATCAACAATGCCCTCATGGATTTTGGGGCTACTATTTCTCTGAACTCTATTGTAAATATCGATTGGGAAAATTATCCTCTCACATCCTCAAAGTTCTTTCAAACCAGATGACAACTCGAACCAGTGAAACAAAAGAAAGTTTCTACATTTCCAAATAAGCAAGCATATGTGATTGCTGTTCTTCATGAGAACCATAAAGTATATTTTAGCGAGTCTCCCTCTTCGAGGGAGATGTCCGAAGGACAGAGGGAGTTCTCTCCTTTTTTGATTTGAAAAAATATGTGAAATCCTCGAGCGATGACGCAGGAGTATTTTCTCTCCCAGTACTGACTCGAGGTTTCGGTTCGTCCTCCTGAAGTAAAATCGTATAATACTCAGGAAGTTCCATATATGCTATGTTATTGCCAGATACAATCTGGAACGCACAATTTTATAGAATTTAAAGGACTCAAGGTCCGAGGTTTTGAGGAGGGATATGTTGAAGAGATGGAGTTTGGGGAAAATTTGAGTTTATTTTAATATATTTCTTAATATACTAAAAAGGTTTAAAAATTAGTTTCAAAAAAATGCTTATCAAACCTATGATGAACGGATTCATGTGATCTGGAAAAACAACTATATGAAGAGAGGTTGCTACCGAACTATGACTCCCCTTTTTAGACCTTGATGATAAAATGGTAGCAAGTGGACACTTCGAGTGACTAAGTATTCCTGATTATATAAAAAAATATGATTGAGATACTCCTCCATTTTCAACTTTCAGAGCCAAAGAAACACTTGTATTGGAAGATGTAGTTACAGCAAATATGCAAGTATCTCATGTACTATCAGTTTGATGATGAACTTATGAATCTCCTCAACTTCATAATAACTATCCACATATTCAAAGAGGAGAATATTTACCATTTTTTATAGACACTCCAATCGAAGATATCCTGAGGAGAAAAAGAGAATGAGCTGATGGAGAACAACACAGAATGGATCTAAACGAAGGTGTGTTGCGTAGAATACACTCAGAAAGGTATCAAAATTATAGGAAATCCGTTTGAGGTCATTGAAAAGTAGTTCAAAATACTTGAGATATTTCTCTTAGCGTTGAACAGATACTAGAGCATATAGAACATCATACAAGATTAAATAAATGAAAGTCATAAAAACCTTTACATATCCTGACTTCCCCACACCAGATATCGATACAGAAATACAGAAAGCTGTTCGGATAGTTTTGGTGGATACAAGCAATATGGTTCTTTTGATTTACAGTGCAAAAATGGGGATCTATAAGATAGCTGGTTGAAAAGTACTTGCTTGAGAAAAAATCTTCGATGCAGCACAGCGAGAATCAATAGCAGAAACGTGATGTGACGTTGAGATACTTTGAGAGATTTGAGAAATAGTCGAAAAGCGTCCAGCAGGATTAGACGGAAAAGAGGTAAATACATTTCAATCATCATACTGTTTTTATGGACGAATAAACTCTGAATGAGAAGTACAAGCATCTGAGAAAAAGAGAGAAAGAGGTTTTGAGTTTGTTTGGGTTCCAGAAAGAGAAGTTTTAGAAAAAATGAAAAATTCAAAGCCACAAACTTTGAAAGCAGATTGAATTCGAAAACGAGATATGGTTGTCTTTGAAGAGTATTTAAAAATAAGTAAGAACATATGAAACTCCTAAAAACTTTTATTGACCCTAATTTTCCTCACAGTGGCAAGGAAATACAAGTACGAAAATCAGTGAGAATTGTACTGATAGACGCTGAGTGACGTACTCCGGTTATCCATGCTAAAAAATATAATCACTACAAGATTCCTGGTGGGTGAATTGATAAATGAGAAGATGTATTTAAAGCTTTGAGACGAGAAGCTTTAGAGGAGGCAGGCTGTGAGATTGAAATTCTTGACGAAGTCTGAGCAATACAAGAGCAGCGAATCTGAGGAAAGGATGAAGGTTTATATAATCTCGACCAGATATCGTATTGTTATTATGGAAGAGTTATTTCTCAAGCTTCTCCAAGTTTTACAGATTTCGAAAAAGAAAATGATTTCTGAATTACTTGGCTCAGTTTTGAAGAAGCATTTGAAAGATTTAAGAATTGTTCTCCAAAAAGTGAAGCTGCTAAAATTATGAACGAAAGAGATTTCATATTTTTATGTGAGTGATACAAGCTTTTAGAAAAATAAACATATAAAAAAGCTTCTTCAAATAGTTGAAGAAGCTTTTTTGAAAGTGTAAAGCTTAAAAGTAAACCTTAGCGTTTAACTCTCTATAAGCATTGGTAACAATCGCTTTTTCACGTTGTTTCCTTTTTTTCATATCTTTTACTGCGTAACGTTCTTTCTTAAGTTTTGTTACAATTCTTGAACCAAAAAACAATTTCTTGTATCTGAGTAAAAGCTTTTCATTTGATTCATTTTCTTTTCTAACTGCGTATATCATATTTCTATCCCCTTATTAGGAAGTGAGTGATTAAAGTTCGTCTATTCTATCTTTATTTTTCGTTTGTCAAATAAAAAAAGCTTCGTAATATAGCTGTGGATTATAACTAGTTAAAAAATATATGAAACAAGACCGATTAAAAAGAGCTGAATCTATTAGTAAAAAACTTTTGAGCGAATACCTGATTTCAGAATTTCAAGAACTCTCTATTGAGTTTGGAATCGTTACTATCACTGATGTGAGTATTAGTAGTGATCTCTCATATCTTGATATATCTGTGAGCTCGTTAAAAAATACAGAAGAACTCACAAAAAAACTTTCAGAGCATGCACATGACATGCATAGGTTTTTGGGAAAGAAAATAGAATTTATAAAAGTCCCTCGAATCCGTTTTCGCTATGACGAAACAGGAAAAACTTCATTTGAATTTCATCAGACACTTCACGAATTAGATATTAAATAAATCTATGTTTTCAAAAAAGTTTAAAAAAATATTTGGAAAAAAAAGTAAAAAACAAAAAACTGAGAAAATAAGAAATCATCAGAGTACTTTTTTCGATGATTCATCTTCTGGGTGAATATTTAGAGGACGTAAAAAAAATAATTTTTGATGATGAGGTTTTAAAAAAAATATTTCACAAGTATATAAGACTCAAAAACTTCTTATTTTCCTCTGATCTATTATTGCCTGTATTATTATCTGAGTATTCCTACTCATATGACCTCTTTTAAAGATAGATGAAATACTCATAGAACAAGAATGAAATATTTCTAACATTAATCAGATATACGATAATGTTGATTATATTAGATGAAAAAACCTCTTACTCGTTGATACACAAGAGATTTCAAGCAGAATCAAGAAAAATCAAAATACTATTAGAAACGTTTTCTTTCAGACACAGCTCCCTGGAACTTTAAATATATATATTGAGTCTTATAAGGCATTGTTTCAGACCGATGGATACCTCATAGTAGAAAACGGAGCATTAGTTACAAGTGAAGATACTTCTGTTGAACTACCTTTTCTCAAAGTTTCTGAAGACCTCTATGAAAAATCACTTTTTGATAGAACACTCGACAGCACAGATTTGGCAAATATAATATTTTTACAGAATGAGCTTTCACGAAATATTCTCGGTTTTATTCCTAAAACACTCTATTATCTCCCGACAGAAAAAGAACTCTTACTCGAAAATAGTATCGGAAATATATTTATTTTTGATATCTCTGAAGATATAGCAAGACAGGTTCGATGACTTGCTATCTTTTCAAAAGAATGAGGAAATGTAAGTGAAAAAAAATACATCTATATAGATGTGCGAATTCCTCAAAAGTTATTTCTATGTGATTATGAGAGTGAGTTTTCATGTGTAAAAAATCTGAAAAGTATTTATGGGGAAACTATTTTCCTTAGTTTCCCTGAAGACGTTTCTCAACCTGAACAATAAGTCAACCAGAACCATCATCATCAAAAATAAGAGAATCTACTAAACGAGAAATAATAAGAAAAAGCCCCCGTCCTCTGATAGAGTGATGTTCTTGGAAATCTTTATTTTCATGTTCATGACGTAGAGTTTCCATTTGCTCAGATGACTTCGCATGTTTTCACTTCCCTGTATCGATCACAGCTGCTTTTATGTAGATACTGGCATCTTCTGAGCGTTCTACAACAATCTGTAAATTATTGATGTCTCAAGATCAACTCCCATACTCAATAGCATTATTATTGAGTTCATCAATGATCAGAACTATTCTTGTCCTCCACTTTGGACTTACTCCAAACTCCCGACAAATATCATCAGTAAGTTCTCTCAAAATTTTTGCATTTACAAAATCAGACTCATAAGAAATAGATACATCTAAGGAATTTCCTTTACATATATCGTTCAGAAGAGTTTTTCTCTGATCTGCATTACAAAAATCTTGGAGAGTAAATTTTTTCATTTACATATTTACGAGTTACTCTTTCAGTATACCAAAAAAGTCTTTAAAAATCAAAAAAGTACCTTTTTACAGGTACTTTTTTAAAAATAGAGAGAAAATAGTGATTATCTCACAGCCTCTTTAAATGTTTTACCAGCTCTAAATACTGGAGATTTCATAGCAGGAATTTTGATTGCTTCCCTTGTTCTTGGGTTTACACCATTTCTTGCAGCTCTTTCAGCTACTTTAAATGCTCCAAAACCAGTAACATTTACCTCACCTCCTTTTGAAAGTTCTGAAGTAATAACATCAATCATAGATGTAAGAATTTTTGAAACAGCATCTTGAGAAAGACCTGCATCATTTGCAACAGCTTTAATAAAGTCTTGTTTTTTCATAATACGAAAATAATTATATAAAATAAACATGATTAATTGTAGCCAGCAACAAAGCTTTTTCAAGTTTTTTTATATTTTTTTCGCTTTAGTATGCCAATACTATATTTTTATATCTTAAAAATGGCTATATATAGCTAATTTCAAGAATATATTGAATATTTTAAAATGCCTAAAAATTTACTATTATCAACAGTGGTATCGAGGTTTTGTGAATATTTTCCTACCCTTGAAGACGATTTGATAGTTGATTTTGGTCTTGTAAGTAGCTCATTTGTACCAACTGTTACGCTATAAGTAACTTCATCTGGGGTTGGATTATACACTGTGAGGTAACTTCAAGGTGTCAATAAAAGACTTCAGACCGTAGCATCTTCAAAATTAAAAGCATCTCCAACGAGTGTGCGAAGTCCAAGTTTCGTAGTTTTATCAAAATCCCCTATTCCAGAAAGACCTCAATCTGATCCAATAACATTCCATACTAATCAGGCTGAGTTTAGGTCTTTAAAAACCAGCGCATCTCTTATACCTACCATAGTCCCAGAATCACTAATAGTAAAAAGTGGTATTATATCTGTTGAGTACTCCCCCTGTAGGAGCGTTCCAACATATGTCTGTGCTTCGCTATCTATATCATAGCTCATAAGCCCATTTTTATTTTTTTCTCAAAAATATTCTAAGTCTTTTTTCTGTTCATAAAATCCATAGCCTCTTTCTTTTATCCTCAAAAGTGCCAATTCCATAGCTCATTCAGCTCCAGCATACGCTTTTACATAGCCTTCTCTTCCTCTTCCATCTTGCATTTCTTGAAGCACTAAATTAAAAGTACTTACGGTCAAGACCAATAAAAATCCAATCATAAGAATTGCTGTTATGATAGAATATCCTTCGTTTGATGTAGAGTTATTATATTTCATATTTTAGTTTGTTTCAATAAGTCTCTCACTTATAGTTGTTTGTATCTGAATAATGTTCAGTCTCACCTGATTTACTGCAAGTCACTTCCTAATTGCAGGACGAGCCGTTAGTTGTATTGTAAGCTTTTTAGTATCTTGATTTGTTACAGTAAATTGTACATCTTCAAAAGTTACAAAGCTGTTTGTGAGTGGATAGTAGTCTCATCAGGCTAAATCAATTTTTATGAAATAACATTGTTTTGCAACACTTGAGGGATTTGTAGGATCATATCAGCAGTCTGTAGAAACATTACTTACTGGAGTAAATGTTCAATCTACTTGCTTCTTCCCAATTGCATACTTACTTGTATTTGTACAAAATATATCCCCTTCCACTTTGAGTGGTAGCCCTGTTGGTATATCACAATTTCCTGCAAGAGAGGTTTGTATCCCCATTATTTTATTTTTCCTCACTCATTCAGCAATATCTTCCATAACATTCTTAATATTTTCCTGCATAATACGATTCAACTCCACTCTTGTGGACATTTGCGTAGAAAAGAGAAATATCGACATCACTGAAATCATCATGATACCAAAAATAGCAATAGAAACAATGAGTTCTACAAGAGTGAATCCGTTATGTAAGTTATATTTTTTCATTGTTTATATTCTTCTCCAATCAGTAATTATTGTCTGAATATCAAATTCATGATATCCACGCTTGTACCACACAACTTTTGAAACAATTCTCAAAGCTCAATTTGGAAGTAACGATCATTCAGTCCCATCATCATTCTGTTCTTTATTACTTATATATAAGTATCTATAAAACGGAGTTGATTCGTATCAAGTTGGGAGTACCGATGGACAATCGTATGTAAAAACTTTTTTATTATTTAAGCATAAATCATATTCTAACATCCCTGTCTGTAACTCTGAAGTTCATTCAAAAATCGAAATTCAAAGTTCACGAATATTTGTAGAAAATCAACTTGATGAAAAATTATTTTCAAGCGTATAATACTCTCATGCTACAAAAGTGTCTGAAAAAGATCCATTTATAGGATCGCGTTGGTTCCAAATCTGCAATTTTTCATAGTTTGTGTCACGAATATTTCTTAAAAGCTCTATTTGCTCACGAGCTAGATTTGAAGCAATAATAGAATTTTTATTTCTTTCATTTAAGCTCAAAGATGAGACCAAAAGAGCGTATACAGAAATAAGCCCTAATGAAAAAATAAAAATTCCAACGAGAACTTCTATAATTGAAAAACCAGAATATTTAGGAGAAGATTGTTGCATTTTCTAATAATCTGAGATATATGACTGAGTATAATACTCTATTTGTTTTTGTAAAACACTACTGGTCGCTCATCAATATGAAACCTGTATATCCATTATTTCACCACTGGTATATGTTGAATCTGATGAAAGAATTTCTAACTCTCCAGAGATAGCTTTGAAACTTATGAGTGTTTCTTCACCTGTTCCTGTTATAGAATCTACTTGTATTCTTGGAGGAAGTTTTTTTATTTTATATACCTTTATATCTGGATTTGTAGTAAGGCTTCAAATAGTAAAGGTATTCCCGAAATCTGTCGTATAGTATATAATTTCCTCAGCATTCACTCAAAAATAAAGTGCTATATTTTGATTCCCTGTTCAACTCACTGTATTTACTCCGTTGATTGCAAGATTTCGTGCTTCTGTGAGACTCTGAACAATCTCTTTGGCTCATTGTTTCACAAGGACCTTCTTTTGGTGGTGCGCATATGGGAGATAGGTCGCAAGACTTACAATAGATAGTATCGTCATAACAACCATAAGTTCTATCAAAGTAAAAGCTTTGTGTGTATGTGACGAAGTAGAAATCATTTATGAAACGGTTTGGGTAACTTTTAAAATAGCACCAAATATGGCAAATGCAAACCAGAGTACAAATACTCCAGCTATAAGTATCGCAAGTGGTTCTATCCATTTTGTAAGACTTGCAAGTGAATAGTTTACCTCCCTCGTATATTGATCAGTGAGTTTTTCACTTACAGTATCAAGAGATGCTGTTTTTTCTCAAACAGCGAGCATTTGTAGGAAATCCTGTGGAAAAAATTGGTGTTCTGGATCAACCTCAGTCATAGAATCAACTATTTTCTGGCCTCCTGAGACCTTATGCATGACCTCATTGAGGTGTGCTTCGTATACAGAATTATTGAGAGATCTTGCTGTAAGTGAGAGAGATTTCGTAACGGGAACTCCCGAAGCTATAAGACTTCACATATTTGTTGAGAGTGAGGCCAGAATATAGTTTTTATACACTTTTCCTACCAACGGAAGCCCAAGGAGAAAGTAATCAATATTCGCTTTTCCTTTTTCAGTATTTTTATATCCATAAAAAAGCACTAATGCTGTCAGCACCATAAGAATCAGAATAGGCCAGTTATAAATAACGAAGTTTGATGTTCCAATAAGCGCTTGCGTTGAAAGAGGGAGCTCTACATCAGAAGTCTCAAACAGTTGACTCACAGCCGGGATAACATAGGCAAGAACAATGATAATTGCAAGAAAAAGGAAGAGAAAGATAATAATAGGGTATGTTAAGGCTCATTTAATTTTCAGTCGCAAATCATGACTCTTACGCAGATTCTCTGCTAAATGTGCAAGTGAAATAGAAAGCTTTCCCGTTGTCTCTCATGACTCTACAATAGAAACTTCTCCTGAAGTAAATATTTGTGGAATTTTTTTCATTGACTTACTAAACGAGTCTCAACTTGAAACGTATGTTTGTAACTCTTGTATTTTTTCTTTGAAAAATTGATTCTTAATTTTTGTTTGTACTGAGTTCAAAGTCTCAGATATGGTTACTCCACCATCAAGCATCACTGATAGATACTCATAGAAATTAAATTTATCTATGAGAGAAGCCTTTTGAAACATTGGGAGTTCGATATTAGCCATGCTTTTATTTGTAATACAAAGTAAGAGGGATACTGACTTGGAGATTTCATGATTCTTCATTCATAGGATAACTCAGACTCGTGATATAGAATCTATATTTTCACTCAGCTCCTGTCAAGTAGCTTAAAAATCCAAAGAGTGTTTGTTCAGATGAGAATACAGCTGATACGTTAACCGTTGCTTTATTAAAACCTAAGTCACTTACCTGATCTCACATAACTGAAATATCTCTCATAATGATTCTTTCGTTTCCAGCGTTTACTTGCCCAGCGTACATATGGAGATATTCAAGAATGTCTTTATCAGAAAATTCACCTGTAAATCCTTGGATTTCTTGAAGCGCTTCACTTCATTCTTGTGCTAATTTTTCTTTGAGGGATGAGAGTTCAGAGAGTGTATTTTTCTTTTCTTCTCTAAGACTTGTTTGTTGTTCTTTTTCATCGAGAGCAATTTGTAAGTCTGTATAAATATTTTTTGTAAAGAACAAAATAATAAAAAACGAAGAGAGTATCAAAAGATAGGCAAGAAAAGTACTTTGACTTTGAGATGCTTTCATATTTTTAATGTTTATAGTATTATTTTAAACGAAATTCCGAGCTAAAGCTGATTTCATCATGTCCAGAAAAATTTGTAATTTTTCATATTTCAAAAAGAGCCTTTTCATCTTGTTCATATTCTCTGAGGACTTTCACTATTTTTTGATATGCATACTCAGAATCTCCTGTCTCTGATTCTATTTCTATGCTTACCACTCCATCTTTATAATCAAATCACTTTCCTTCCACTCCGTATTTTTGAAAGTTCTTTTTGAGATGTGACACAAAAAGTGGTATCTCTGAACGTTTCGCGATATTTCCTAAAAGTCATTTATGTTTTTCATAAATACTATATATTTGAACATTTTTATCACTTCGTTCATCTTCTATACGAGTTTCAAAACCTGTTATTTCCTCATTCAAAGCAATATTCTCTGACTGTAGATTTGATGTGAAAAAATACAAGGCTCACGTTCAAACAATAGTAAAAACAAGGAATCCAATAGCTACATAAAAGATTGATCCTTTTTTCTTTTTATAAAAATTTGAATCTACAGCTGACATGTTTGTTCATTTTAAAAAATAATTACCCCAATAAACGTATAACAAAAATAGTGATTGGCCATGCAAGCCATATGACTATAATACCAAGTATAACATATAAAATTGTTTGTTTCGACTTTTTGAGCTTTTCTTCTTCTCAATTTCATGTCAAAATCTGAAATCCAGCAAAAATTATATATAAAACAGCTATAAGTGAAATGAATGTCAAAAGGTATCATACTATTTGTTGAATCAGTACAGCGAAACCAACATCACTTCTCGTTCCTACAACTTCTCACACTTTATCAATCCCCTGCTGAAAACCACATTCATCACCATCACAATATGGGACAGTAGCTCCTCACGCTCCCTGAGTTGCTGCTTCCCTTAAAGGACTTGGTGCAATTTCTGCTGAAACTGTAGAGAAATTCAACGATACTGTTAAAATAGCTAAAATTAACAAAGTACATTTTCGCATGAACATTCGATTAAAAGTTAGATTGTATTTGCAAAAATTATATATAAATTACACGGGAACGCAAAACCTATTTTTTGACACAAAATATTATGAAATATTGAAAATTTTACATACTGACCGTCTTTATTTTCGTACTCTCTTTGTGCTTGTGATATATCTCATGACTTTGAGCTGTCTTTCAATTATTTTTCTGATTATGTTTTTATACCCTTGTTGCCTATGTCTTTTCAAGTGTTTGGAGATTTTTCAGGAAAAAAGAGAAACGCTCTCTCCAAGATTTCTCTCTGTATTTTCTCCCAAAGATACTGTGATGACTCGCTCTGCTTATTCTGGTATTACTCAGTTTTAGTTTTTATCAAAATATAGTATCTCCTGCAAAAATGCCCCTCTACACTCTGAGTAACTGAGAAAAGACTCTCAAGTTTCAGACTATGAGTCATGTAGCATCAAAGAATTTTTATGCTTGAGTGCAATCCGAAATTCGAAAATCAAAGCAAGAAGACTTTGTGTTATTTTATGAATGAGTTTGAGCCGGAAGCGAAGAGTCGGCAAGGATATTTAATCAAGCGTTATGAATAAATTTCGAAGCCGATCTCTACACAAATTTTTCAAAGCAGTACGGCATAGTCGCACAAAACAATGATGATTTTCTCTGAATTATGAACAATGCAGATTATAACGTTGATTTAAATTTAGATCAGGTAGTAAAAATTTATACACAAAAACAAGAAAAAGCTTCCTCAGAAATTCAAGAAAAAAATAATACTTCTGAAGAAGTACTCGATATAAATAGTGAAGTCATTAAAATACTTGCAGAACTTTCTCTAAGAGAGCTTGGTGTTATGAGGTTTCTCAATCAATCAATTATGAACTTTATGATCAAACACGAATGACTTCGAAATACTATCATTCATCAATTGTGAAATACAGATATATTTTGAGTAATTCTTGATGATAGAAATGAACATCTCGTTTCAGAAATTCTAAAATCTGATGAAGATAAAATTCACATACTCTATGGACTTATGCACTTTTCAGGAGTATTGAAGTTATTACAAGAACAAGACTCCAAGTGGAAAACTATAGAGACACAGTACTCTCAGGTCATTGATCAACCTGCACCATAAGATAGCTCATAAGGAGATACATGAGAAAAATATAGAATATCAATAAAGCCACATATCAAAAGCTCAAAGCACTATCAAAAAGAACATGACTCAATATTCATAGGGATGCAAAAATAAAAAAGTAGAAACCTTTCTTTCAAAATCAGAGATGTGATTTCTGGATAACATACCAAAATCATAGGGCAAACAAAATACTACTCATCAGATGAAGAATCACCGTAAATATACTTCTGAAAAATACGAGACTCATAAGAGAACTCTGAATTCATGATTCCTGAATATAGAAATAACTGTAGAGAATATTTTCAAAGAAGGCAAAACCTAAAGCGACACAAGCCGTAAGTGAGAGATACTTTTGAGCTACTTGAAAATAATCTCATTTTCATGAGAAACTCAGGCTTGAAATATACTTATTCCCTTCCTCCAGTAATGAAATAACAAGATAATACGAAAGAATTCCACCAATACTCACAAACGAAAGAGTCGCATATCATACTCCTGCTCATGAGCTCAATTCAGGAAAAATATTTTGTAGAGCTATCATAGAGGCACTTCCTCATATAAGTAATACCGTAATCATTCACAGGGAAAACAAAAAAACAGAAGAAAAGCGCTTTTGAGAATCTTGAAAGAAATATCCAACGACAAAGTAAAATCAGAAAATACATAGAAATAAGAGCAAAAAATTTTGAACAATACCAAGAAATCATCAGCTACTGAGAGCAAAAAATATATTTTCTAAAATACTTCACAGAAAAAAACTCTCATTCCAAACTAAAGGAATACTGGAAATTCATCACACCACTACTCATCACAAAAACTGCAATCTCGAAATACTATAGGGGAAAAACGTCGTGAAAATATACATCCAAAAAACAAGAGGAAGCAAAAGGATGATTCCTGAAACAAGGAGTATGAAAAAACTTGATACCACTGATATATAACTTCAAGAAATAATTATTCTTTAGTATATCGAAAAAGAAACAGAAACAAAAAAGTAGGGCATGGTTTGAAACCGTGCCCTACGAAATTTATATAAAAAAAAGGGAACGCATGCCTGCGTTCCCTACACAATATATTTTTATTTTTCAAATTTCATAACATTTTTCTCTTCAAGAGACCAGTCATAGGTTCCGATTTTACTATCAGAAAATCCGTATATATTTTCTCCGATATAGAGTGTTCGTTTCATTTGCATATCTCTATATTTCCATGCATTATCTCCGATATATTGCCAGACATCTGAATCTTTGTAGCAGTAATTTGGAACATATTGTTCTCGTTCCTGAGTTTCACATCGTACTTCTCCATTAAGCATTTCTCGACACACTGGTTCCGATGTATTTCCAGAATACTGATCACATTCTTTGAGACGTTCTACCTCTACTCACGTCAGATCAATATGTGTTGCTTTTCCTGTAAGTTCTATTCAGGCATTTTTATCCACTGAGAGAGCAAAGAGTCCATCATAGTAATCTGTTGTTCTATAATTATCATCTCTCTCATAGAGCGTTGCTGGCAGAAGAAGTGTTTTCCTATTTGCATTCCAGATAAACATTCGAGGATTATTGAGAGCTTCTGAGTAGCTCCCCTTTCCTCCAAGTGTTTTTGTGTAGAGTTGTTCTACGATAATTCATTTATAATCTCCGTTTGTACATTTTTTATTTTGAACATCAGTAAGTCCTGAGTCTCCACATTTTTTATCATAATTTATTTTATAGAGATCAAGTTTTACTCCTGCTGTTTGTGTTCCTCCCCACTGGTTTACAGTCGTATCATATCCAAGCCCAAGCAAGTGATTTTCGTCATAAGGGTGGAGATAGGTTGAGAATCCTGGAATTTTTAGCTCTCACAGTACTTCAGGATTTTCAGTATCTGAGAGATCTATAGCAAAAAGTGGATCAATTTGCTCAAAGGTTACGAGGAATAACTTATCTCCGATAAACCTACTCGATTGAAATGTTTCCCCTGGAGCAAGATTTGTAAGATCTGATATTTTTTTAAGATTTTCATCTAAGATATACAGTCATGTTGATTGCTCTGGTTGCCACTGAGATGTGATAATTCTAAAATTTCATTCATACTCATCCATTGAATATTGATTCAGTGGAGCACCTGGAACGAGACCCGTATCTTGATACCTCACGGTTTCTTTATCTATATTGAGTTTATGAATGAGTGTATTTTGTGTTCCTCCCCAGAAAAATGGCCTCGCACATATTGCATCAGCTGGACATCTAAAATTATTCGGCTGATAAATTCCTTCTGTCATATAGAGATTTTCTTGACTCATATATATCTCTGAATTACTTCCTGCAACAACCTTTGTCGTAACTTCGTTTTGAGTATCAGTAATATTTATAGCTGAAATAATATTATACCCTGGATTGAAACCTGTATTTTTGATAGTTTCGTCATCAGGGAAACTGTAAGATATAGACGTACAATCTGTCACATCCCCTGTTATAGCCTTGTATGGGAGAGCTTTATCTTTTATAGTAAGATTTTGTTCGCTTTGATTTGATGTTTTTGATATATCAAGCTTCTTTGGTAACATGAGCTCTGCATCCATTTTTATATCATCAACACTTTTAACATTCCAATATGGATAGTTAAAATAGTTTTGAGAGACAACATAGACATAATCTCAAATTCTTCGTGATTTTGAAAAATCTCCATCTGAACTATAAAACCTTATAAGTTCTGGTTTTTGTATATTTGCAGTATCAAAGACAACAGTATATGTTTTTGCATTTCTGTTAATATAATATCCTCTTTTTGAATAATCAGTGTTTGAATATCATCCAGCAATGATTGTAAGTCTCTCACTGGTCACATAAAGTTCTACATTATAAAAAGTCTCTGGAAGATTTATTTTTTTAATAACTTCTGTTTTGTCTTCAGAAAAAAATCATGCTGTATTTGTCTCAGCAATAAATATAGCTTTTTCTGCCTCATTAAAGTAGTAGAGATATCTTCCATCTGTTTTTACAATATCAGATTCATCAACTCCTCCAACTTGGAGATTCGTTTGAGAAAAATCTCCTCCACTACTACTTCCTCACCCCATGCTATCAGCTGAGGCTTCGTTTGAAACACTCGATTTTGCAGATACTGGTGCAGCTGGAGCAACAGCATCTTCTACAACCATTTCCATAATTGCTGGACCTCATCTAAGATATTGAAAGCCTCCGTTTTTATAGTTATTCTCCCAATACGATTTCATATAGTCCTCCATAACATCTTCAAAAGCACTACAACTCTCAAAGGTTTTCATTTTAAAGTCCTGTTGTAACTCTTTGGTATTTCCACTATCAAGTTCATCAATAATAGAGTTATCTTCTGTAGCTGCTGAGACACTTGAAAGTCCCAATGCTAAAAGTGATATCAAAAATATAATATGTTTCATACAAAATATTTTAGAAAATAATATATAAAATTTCGTGTAGAAGATTTCTTCTCTTCTTGTTTCTTAAAACGAACAATTGAGAAAAAAGTGACAAAATTCTACAAAAATATCATTTTTTTGCGAATATTCTCCTATTGACTTTATTCTCAGAAAAAATCTTCCAGCATATCTTCTAAATCCATCTCAAGGTCTGAAATTTTTTCTTCTTCTGATTTTTCTCATCAAGTTGCTTCTGTTCACTCACAAGTATCTATTTCATCTTCATCACATGTGGTTCCATCTGGGAGTCTACAAATACGCTCCTCCTCTATAAGTTCACCTCAGATTTCTTCTAAACATATCCTTTGAAATTCCTGTTGTTCATTTCATCATCCTCACGATGCAGAAGGTATTTCAGCTTCATCTGACGACATCATCATAGATGCATTTGCTGGAGCAAAATTCTCTTCACCTTGAGCTTCTTTTTCTGCAGAAGGTTCATCTTCTATATTTTCGTCTTGTGTACTCTCTTGAGTTTTATCTTGTGTACTACCTTGGCTTTCAGGTAAAAATGGTGCTTTTTCTTCACTCACTTGTGCTTCAGGTGTTTCTTCTCTTTTCTCTACTTCTTCTCCTCCCCTGTCTGCTACAGGATCTTTCTCTATTTCTTTTTTTTCTATTTCTTTTTTTTCTACTTCTTGGTTCTGTATTGTTTCTAACTTCTCTTCCTGATTTATTATTCTTTCTTGTTTTATTTCTTCCAAATTCGCTGAAATATTTTTCTCTACAACTTCTCCTTCATCTATAATAATATTATCTGTTTCAAGAGACTCTTCTTCTGGTAAATCTTTTACTACGACATCCTCCTCTTGAATACTTTGGATATCTACTTTTTGTGTTTGTTCTGGTATAGCTTCTACGAGTGGGGTCTGTGTATTAATAGAAAACATAGAATATCAAATATACACAAAAATAGGAAGAAAAAATGCAAATCCAGCGATATTGGACCATGTTTTTATATTCGACCAAAATCATCCCTTTTGATGTTTCAGGAAATATATTCCCTCAAGTCGTGATTTTAAATCTTCCCTATACTCCTGACTTGGTGACAAGCTTCATTGAAACTCTTTAAAATTCTCAAAACTCTGTTCAACTTTTTTATCTCCTTTTTTATCAGAAAAAAGTTCTCTCATTTCTTCAAGTAATGTCTGGATATATCGTTTCATATTTTTTATAGTATCAGAAGTATCAAAACGAGAAGCATTTGAATATTTGCTTGTATCTTTGCTATCGTTCGCTTATATATTTGCTTACAGTTGTCTTCTTTTTTTCCTACAAGCTCCGCTATTTCTCTATAGCTCATTTCATCCCAAACTCTCAGGATTACTATTTCTTGCTCTAAAGGATTCAGATTTTCTAGAAAGTCTTGTACCTCTATGAGTTTTTCTCTATCATCGATACATTTTGCAAGATCATGTGAAAACCCTATTTCAGGAATATTTTCAAAATCTACTTGCTCCTTTCGCGTTCTATAATAATCAATCACAGAATTTTGTGCGATTCTATAAATCCAAGATTTAAAGCTTGCTCAATCCTGTTGTGAGAATTTCTCTAATCCTTTCATAGCCTTCATCCAAACCTGACTCGTCAGATCCTCAGCCACTTCTCTCTCGCTCGTCTTTCGCAGAACATACGCAAATATTTGGTCAATATAATTTTCATACAAAACACCAAACGCGTCAAAGTCTCCGTCTTGGAATCTGAGGATATAGTCTAGGTCCCGCATACATTCTAACGAAGAAATACCAAAAAAGTGACAATTTTCTCATGTATTATACTCAAGCTCTCAAAGACGCGAGAGTTTTTATTTGACAATTTATTATATTAAATTATATTAATATTGATTTAATTACTTACATACTAGAATATGAATACTCATCTCCCAGATAATTCAGCAACTCGTGACAGAGCTGAACTTGAAAACTTTGCGTTTAACGATTATACAGCACGTAGTGATTTATTACCAAAGCAAATAATCAAAGAAATTTGAAATAAGACAGATGAAGCTTTAGCAAACAACTATGAAAGAAATATATGAGTAAATAAAGAAAGTTGAACAAGTACTAATTTACAAGCCCTTCTATGTGGTTTACCATCTGAAGTTATCGGTGATATTATATTAGAAAGATTTCATAAATGAGAATTAGGAGCACAAGAACTTTTACGTGATATTTTAGGAATTACTACACCTGAAGATATTTCTGATTTAAATTCAAAAACTATATGAAATCGTACTTAAACTAATCCCTTCTCACTCAAAAACGCATCAATCTCAACATCTCGATCAAAGAAGTCTCTGAAAAGCTCGGAGGCTTTTTTTGTGGTTCCTTGGGAGAGAATAGTGTCATGGAATTTCTGAGCTATTTCTGGAGAGAAAATATCTCAAGAGTCTTTAAATGCTTTCCACACTTCTTTTTCTATAATTTCTGCCCACATATAGCTGTAGTATCAGGCTGCATATCCTCCATCAAAAATATGAGAAAAACTGGTATGTGGATTATAGATTTTATTGAGTGGGAAAAGTGAGTTATCTGAATAATTTTCTTGAACAATACTATCAAGCTCTGATTCCGTCTTTGGGGTATTCCCTGTGTGTAGACTCACATCCATCATCGCGTATTCATTTTGTTTTAAGACAAATTGCCCGTTCCCAAACGTATCAAGCTCTCTGAGTGTATCGAGCATTTTTTGAGGAATAGCTTCTCAGGTTTTATAATGTTTTGCGAAGAGTTTCATTCATTCTTCATGACGACACCAGTTCTCAAGAAGTTGACTTGGGAGCTCTACAAAGTCGTGTTCTACATGAAATCCTGAGAGTTCTGAGTGTTCAGACTGTGAGAGCATTTCATGAATAGCGTGTCCAAATTCATGAAATATTGTTTCAACATCAGAGAGTGTGAGAAGAGTTTCTGAAATTCCTTTTTGAAAGTTACATACATTCAAAACTATTTTTTTATTTCCTTGAAAGTTTTCTCTCAAAATATTTGCCCAGGCTCATTGTTTCTTGAGTGGTCTATAGAAAAAGTCTGTAAAAAAGTATGAAAGAAATTTTCAATTCTGTGTGACTTCATAGATTTGAATATCACAAGCCCCTCACTCTTGAATTCTCTCTCCTTTGTAGGAGAGAGAGGCTGCATCTATTTGCTTCATCTCAATTCCATATAACTTATACGTAATTTCAAACATTCAGGCAAGGACCTTTTCAAATTCAAAGTATTTTTTGAGCTCTTTATCATCAAGAGCATATTTCTGCTCTCTGAGCTTTCGAGCATAGTATCACAAATCCCAAGTGTTGAGTTCATCAAGCTTAAAATAACTTTGAACTTCATCAAGTTCTGCTTGAGCTTTTGGTCGCGCTTTCTGAGAAACTTCTGAAAATAAATCTATAATCTGCTGAGGGTTTTCTGCCATTTTAAAATGAAGCGATAATTCAGCGTAGTTTGCAAACCCCAAAAGCTTTGCTTTCTCATCTCTCAGTTTCAAAATCCTGAGAATTACTGCCTTATTATTTCGTTCTTCTTCTGTTGCAAACTGTTGTCTTGTTTCATAAAAATGTTTTCGAACTGAGCTATCACTACAGTATTTTACAATTGCCATATAAGCTCACTGTGATGCGTCGAAAAGAAAGCCTTCTTGTTTTTTTTCTTCTGCTCGTTTTTTCGCTACAGCTATATCATCTTCTGGCATTTCAGAAATAATGCTTTCATCAGTCAAAATATATTCAAATTCTTTTTGGCTATCAAGAACGTTGTTTCCAAACTGTTGTCCGAGTTCTGAGAGATCTTTATTTATTTTTTTAAGAGTCTCTTGTTTTTTATCATCAAGTGCTATTCCCCGAATTTCGTACGATTCTATAGATTTTTGAAGTATTCTGAGTTTTTGTCTCACAGCTTCTCAACTCTCTCTTGCCCTAAAGGATACACCTCCGGATAAATTCTCTCCCTTTTCAAGGGAAAGAGGCTGCAATTGTTTTTCACAAATCTTAAGCATTTCATAATACCTCTTTGAATATGCTACTTCATTAGAAAAATCTATGTATTTTGGTTCAAAATTTTCAATAATCGTTCTAATAATTTCATCATTATTTACTCCTTGATAATGTTCTAATAGTGAGAAAAAATAATCAAGATATGAAAAATCCTCAAAAGTTTCAAAAGAAATTTCTGCATCTGGAGTCTTGAGTTTTTCTGAGAAATCCTGTTTTTCTTCTTCGAGTAAACTTTCTAAAACTTCTTCTGCAACAGAGAATACTTCTGCAGAATATAAAAACTGTAAATTTGGGAAATTTGGATTTTTTAGTTCTTCTAAAATCTGTTCTTGGATCGTCATCATTTGTAATTTAGGTTTCAAAAAATATAATTATAAGCAAGTGTAGGAAAATATATCAATAATTCAAAATATATGACGTACCAACCTAAGACCAAACAAACTAACGAAGATGTTAGTAACTTTCTCAGTACTATCGAAGATTCTGTAAAACGTGAAGACAGCCTAAAACTCCTTGATATGTTCACTCGCGTTACTGGAAAACCTGCAAAAATGTGGTGAAGCACTATAGTCTGATTCGGAAGTTATCACTACAAAACCTCTTCTTGTGAGTGAGACTGGATGCGAACTGGTTTTTCTCCCCGAAAATGAGCACTTTCTGTATATGTTATGCCCTGATATAACTTTGATGAAATGCCAGAGTATTTAGACAAACTCTGAAAGTTTAAAGCTGGAAAGTCTTGCTTGAATATTAAAAAGCTTGAAGATATAGATATAAGTATCTTAGAGGAAATTGTAAAAAAGTGACTTGAGATAATGGAAGAAAAATATCCGTAAAAAGGATAGTGATTGACTTTTTCTAAATAATGCTAATATATACTATGAGTATTTTTTTACAAATAGTATATGCTAAATATACCAGATTCGCTTACTCTTCATCAACCACATTTTTTACCATGGTATCCATATGTATTGAGAATACTAGCCTCTGAAGAATATGTAGTTTACGATTCTGCTACCTACCAACCTAGATATTTTCATTGAAGAACTAAATTTATAGATAGAAGTGGAAAGGTCTTTTGGTGATCACTCCCTATTCATGGAAGTCAAAATGTACCAATCAATGAATGCTATCTTGACCCCGAACACAAGAGAAAAGATGTTGAAAAACTTGTTAAGAGATTACATCACGAATATAAAAAATCTCCTTATTTTGATGAAGTTATGGAGCAAGTAAAAAACTTTTTTCATGAAATCATAAATGAAAAAGATTCAAAACTAAGCAATGTAAACACTCAATGACTAGAAGTTCTCGCGTGAATAATATGAGTTGATACTCCTAAACTAGTTCATGTTAGTGATTACCAAATAAACTCTCAAGACCGAACTGATTTTCTTCTAAAGGTTATTGAAAAGAGTCAAAAAGCTCGTTACTTATGTGGTTGGTGATGAAGTATCGATTGAGATGTTTTTGATATTAAAAAAATGCAACAATCTTGAGCTAAATTTATTTGAATATGAAAAGAAAGTATTAACTCTGATTATACTGCCGTAGAATGAGTATCTATTTTACACTACTTATTTACATACGGTCCTACAAAAATAAGGGAAGATTACGAATCAAACATCAAAGACTTTCGAGAGGTATCGTTAAAATAACCTACTTATGATACCCACTTCCTCTCTCAATTTCACTACATCTATAAACTTGTTCGAGTAAGACTGTCAGTGCAAGACTATGGGGGAGAATCATTTTTCAGAGAGAAAGCTCCAAATCAATGTGAGGTTTTAAAATATTATAATCCAGTCCGTTTGCTCAACCGATAGCAAGAAGTATTTTTTTGCCTGAGTTTTTTTGAGTTTCGATAATATTTCAAAAATCTTCTGTGGAAATATTTTTTCATGTAGGAGAAAGTATGATTTTATACTCAGCACTTTGCGATAATTTATTTTTCAAAATCTCTGTTTCTGAATGAATAATTTGAGTTGGACTCCCTTTTTTTATAGGTTTGAGCTCTACTAGTTCTATCTGCTTTCCAAGACGTTTTTTGTACTCTCAAACAGCATCTGAGAAATGCTTATGAGAATCAGCAAATATGTATATTTGTATCATGATGATATTACTAAAAAACAAGTAGCATGATACTACTTGTTTTCTTTAAAAAGTCTCTGTTTTCTCGAATATTAGCAATGTGAGTCACAACATCCAAGCTCTTCACAACACAGGTAATAAAAAACGACTCGTGGTTTTTTATTCATCCCCTTCATCTTTGCAGCAACTGCAGCAACTACTTCTGCAGCCTTTTCACTATTAGTTCCGAGTTTTGCTTCTACAAAGTTTTTCTGAACAGTAGCCATCTCAGAGGGGTCGGTTGCTGCAACATATGCTGCATCTGGATTTCCTAGAATTGAAGCAAGGGATTTCGTGATTTTTTCTAAACAAGGAACATTTACGCTATACCCCATTTCTACTAACTTATCATAAAATGGTTGTGCTTTTTCGTACATAAATTCGTTATGTTAAAAATATAAACATGTGTAATTTTAAGAAAACTCAAAGTAAAATCAAATTTTAGCTTCTAATAAGCTCAAAGTATTCGAATGTCTGTTGCTAGTTTTTGTAATTCTTTGAGGGCTTCTTGGATATTATTATCCTCCATTTTTCCTTCAATATCCACCCAAAATTGAGGAGTAAAGTTTCATTTATAGCTCGGAAGAGATTCTATCTTTGTCATATTAATATCACGATTCGCAAAAATTCAAATACATTTATGCAAAGCTGCTGGAATATGAGCGGTTGAAAATATAAGACTTATTTTTCAGGAAAGAATGTTGTATTTTATATCTGATGTACTATGTGCTACAATCGCAAAGCGAGTTGTATTATCTTTTTGATCTTGTATTTTTCTATCAAGGATATTCAGTCCATAAATTTGTGCTGCTATTTCTGAACATATAGCTCAAACTCATCGCTCACTAGACTCTGAAATAAATTTGGCAGACAATGCTGTGTCACTATATGGATAGGATCCTATATCCCTTTCTTTCAAATATCTATAACACTGCTCTAAAGCAGGTACTTGTGAATATACTTTTTTTATTTTTGTAAGATCCACCTCTTTTGAACATAAGCAATGATTACAAACAAGGTCATACGTTCAGATTATCTTACAATCGTGCTTTAAAAATCAGTAAAAACTCGTCGGTATCGTTCACATATACGAATTCTCAATAGCAAGGACTCATATATGTTCATGATTTAATGACTGCCATACCTCTTTGAAGTCTTTTTTTCACTCTAATGTTCCAACTCTTTTACTCAGTCTCTTCTCTACCTCTATTGATGCAGAATGCATATAACTCCCTGGATTTCACTGGTAATATATCTTCATTATTTGTGTTACTATTATAATAATATAAAAAAACCTCCGTATATAAACGAAAGTTTTAGAAGAAGACACATCTTAAAATTCTTTCGCTACAATTGTGCAAAAAAGAAGAAGAAAGATGAAGATGTGTTTTTCATGATTAGAATATATGATTTTCTCAAGAACTGTCAAAAAAAATTATTCAGTCTAATAACTCCCAATAATACGAAGATTACTTGTATGTTCATCTAGATCTGTAATAGCTTGTTTTACATTATCATTATTCATATTTCCATCAAGATCAAGCCAAAATGTAAATGTGTTTTTTCCTTTATAACTCGGAAGACTCTCAAGTTTTGTGAGATTTACATTATTATCTGCAAAAGTCTTGAGTGACTGGTAGAGACTTGAAGGCATATGTCGCACTTCAAAGAGCATACTTACAGTATTTGATTTATGAACATACTCAAGATCTAGGTCTTTATCACAAATGATAGCAAATCTTGTGGTATTTTCACTTTGATCTTGTATTGATCTATCGAGAATATTTAGTCCATGTATTGTTGCTGCAAGTTCTGAGCATATAGCTGCTTTTCCAGCATCTTCTGTTTCTGAAACATGTTTTGCTGAGAGAGAGGTATCACTAAACACCATAGGCTCTATATCATGATTTTTAAGATATTTATGACATTGCTCGAGAGCTGGCATTTGTGAGTATGCTTTTTTTATCTTAGAAATATCTGTTTCTTTAGAACAAAGACAATGGTTTATAAGCATCTCATAATCACCTACTATTTTACAGTCATGCTTCAGAAAGCCATGAAGATTTGGATGAATACTCCCCATGTATGAGTTTTCGATTGCGAGAACGGCAATGTTATCTTTTCAAATGGAGTCCCACACATCTTTAAAATCTGGTTTTCCTTCGATAGCTGTTACTGGTGGAGAGAGATGCTCTGCAATAGCAAGAGAAGCACTATGCATATAGCTCCCTGGATTTCCTTGATAGTATATATTCATGTCTTAGATTGATTGTTTTAACGAAAATAGGATAGGATTTTCTCCTTAAAGTCAACTTTATTTCCCCACTATCAGATAACTGTTTATATCATAAACCTTATCATTTTCACACAAGATACACTCTCATTCAAATCCCTGTACCACTTCTATAAACTCTTCTTCACTGTAAATATCTCTCAGGGTAATTTGTTTTCAAATATTTTGAGATACTATTTCTCTCTGTTTTGCCATCATGAATGTTACCTTATCAGTGTAACTTTGTCATCTTTTACAATTTTCTTCTCCAAAAGCAACTCGCGCTCTTTCAACATTTGCAGCAAACCTTTCATAGTCTTGCTTAGATACCGTATCACTAAATTCTTCTAAAGAAGACGAAAGTGCAGTATGTACTTCTCAAATACTCTCATTGTGCATTTGTATATCTGCGTAGAGTCCTGGATTATGTCAGAGGTATCTTCCAACAGAAGAAATGAGGAGTTTGTAAATAGGCGAAAAAAATGAAAGTGTTTTAGAAACATCTACTCATAATCTATCAAGAGCTCCTCATATAACAAACATATTACAATGCGTCAAGCCCTGAGTGATAGCCATCATTGTATCATGTTCCTCTGGACTTGTTTCTATAATATTCAAGTCTTGTTCTGATAAGAATTTTTTCAGGTATACATAATATTTATGGTCCTTTACTTTTTGCGCTGGAGTGAGTATGCATATCTGTCCAGCTACACTCGACTCTCTCTCACTAAACATAGGATGAGTAGGAATCACTACGAGATCCGCTCTCTTTTGCATAGCGATTGTCGGAAATCATTTAATACTCGTAATATCAGCAACAATAGCTCAAGCCCGAATGTGAGAAAGCGTATCTTCTATGACGCTTTGAGTCTTACTAATTGGTACAGCATATATAACAACATCTGCTCCTCATACAGCAATAATATTATCGTCAGTGTAAAGAACTTGGGTATTGTATTTCTTTGATAACTCTTGTTGGCATAACTCTCATTTTTCTCTGTTTCGACCTGTGAGAGTCAAAGATACGTTTTCTCAAAAGTGTGAAAGAGCAAAGCTTCCAAGCCATTTTCAAAATCCATCTGTGCCTCAGAGAATCGTTACTTTATGTACTTTTGTCATTTCTTTTATAAGTAATTATCGTGAATGGAAATATTACCAAGGCTTTGTAAATTCTCCCTATTCTCTGCAATTTATTTGGACTTGTGAATATTCTATAGAGCCACTCAAAGCCTAGGTCTCTCCATATTTTTGGAGCTCGTTTTTGAAAACCCGTAAAGTAATCAAAACTTGATCCAATACCCAGCCCTACACGAACATTTGGACAAGAATCTAAACATTCTATAACACTGAGCTCCTGCTTTTTCATTCCTAGCGTAGAGAATAGAATTTTTGCGTTTGAACGTCCTATATTTTCAAATATTTCTGTTTTACGGTCGTCACTATATACATAAAAATCAAAAATCAAGCGGGGAAAGACTTTGAGAAGATCCTGTCTAAAGTTCTTCTGAGACTCACATTTTGCTTCATCATTTGGATAATATGGATCCAAGATAGCCACTCTTATCTCATTATCCTGTGCAAATCACACGAGGTCACGTGTTAGATCACTTCAGCAAATTCTATCTCCATACTTAGCATAGAGATACTTTTTTCGAAAAATAATATTAAATATATAGTATGGAAGTCTTAGAAAAGATATTAGTTTTGCTTGATCTCCTATTTGATAGCCAAGATACAAGCCAATACCATCACTCGTAAGATAATCTGCTTTTTGAAGAGCCATAAGAAATTCTTCATCTTCGAGAGTTTTGAGGCAAATCTCAGGATTTGGAGTAAATATTACTCGTCCTTTCATAGTATTTTTTGTAGTTTCATTTTTCAAGAAATCTGTTATTTCCTGAAAAAATGAAGTATAGAAATACTTTCAAATTTCTAGTTGAAATATTTTCATAATTTGGCAAGAGGTTAATTTTGACCCATCAAATTGAGTATGATATTCTAAGTATAGAAATTATTTATTAAAAACAAGTCATGGCTATCAATACTCCTAACTCACACAGTGAGACTCCGGTTCGTACACCATTAGCAGAAGTAACAGGACCTACATTAGCGAGATTTGAATGAGCTGGCATTCCTAAAAAACCTGTGAGAACAGAAGAACAAACACAGATTATAATGAAACATTTTCCACAAGCAGTAAACGATAATTCAGCACCTACAGCTCTAGCAGCGTAGAGTATTTTTGTCTAAAAAAGATCTTTCCATTCTGGGAAAGATCTTTTTTAGTTTACCATTTTCCTACTTCTACTACTCCAATTTTTTCTTCATACTGCTTATATTTGATTCTATAATAGGCAAGAATCCCTATCATCGCTGCATTATCCATACAGTAGAGTTTTTTCTTTGGAGCCAAAAACTTGAGTCATAGTTTTTGTACTTTTTCTTCTATCTTTGCGTTGAGATCATTATTTGCGCTGACTCAACCTGCAAGTAACACTGTCTTAACTTGCTTTGTTTGAGCTGCATTTATGAGTTTATACGCCAGCACTTCATTTACTGCATTCTGAAATTCATACGATATTTCTTTTTGATCTTCGAGAGTAATCTCTCACCTTGAATCCACCTCTCTCTTTACAGCACTCTTGAGTCCTGAAAAACTAAAGCCAAACTCTGACTTTTCAAGAAATACTCGGGGAAAAAGTGGTTTTTTTATCTTCTTATCTCTATTTTCTCATGAAGAAATAAAAGTAGAATACTCATCTGCCAATTTAGAAACAATAGGTCCTCATGGGTATCCAAGCCCCATCATTTTCGCTACTTTATCATAGGCTTCTCCAGCTGCATCATCCTGAGTTTGTCCTAGTTTTTCTTTCGTCCACATATCTTGCATATACCATACTTCGTTATGTCCTCAGGAAACCGTAAGGCACACAAGTGGAAACTCAATCTCTGATTCTTCTCTCTCAAGCCAATTAGAAAATATGTGCGCTTCAATATGATCTATCGCTATAATTGGAATATTCAGAGTCTTAGAAAGAGTACTCGCTACTGTGATTCCCGTAAGTAGCGATGGAACAAGTCATGGAAAAGTAGTTACTGCGATATAATCAATATCACCAAGCTCAACACCTCACTCATCAAGAACATCTTTCAACACATCAAATATAACATTCGCATGTTCACGACTCGCTACCTCTGGCACCACTCATCCTGTTTTGTTATGGATTTTGATTTGCGATTTTGTATGCATAGAAATAAGCTCACTATTCTCAAAAAGAGCAATACTTGTATCATCACACGATGTTTCAAATGCTAGGATTTTCATTTTTATAATTTTTTGTCTAAATATTCTTTTATCTTTTTATACATCTTCTCATGTCACTGAGTATTTGGGTGAAGACCATCTTCAAAGTCTTCTGCTTTCATACTAGCAAATAAATCTATATATCAACATGTATTTTCTATTGCTAGTTTCTGGATAACAGAATTATATTTCTTAATTTCAGAATTATAGTATGCATGGTTTCTCCATCTACTTACATCCCTATTGGTTTCCTGCTCATCAATATTAATAGCACTTATGAATATAACGTTCTGCACAAGTACATTGTTTTGACATGTGTTTATAAGATTTTTTATATTTTCTGAAAAATCTAAGATTCCCACTTTATTCTCTCAAGATCCTATAGCACTTGATGCGTCATTGATCCCTATCGCAAATACAACAATAGCCTCTTTTTTATCTTTTCAAAATATTCGACAGAGTGAATCTATGGCAGAGTTACATTGATCGTAAACATTTTTACTGGTATAAGATGAAATACCAAAGTTATAAACGAGTCTATTATAGCCATAGTTATTCCAATAGTCTAGCTTTAATCTCTGGACCCAACCTCATACTTCATAGTCCCACATTCACTCTGCTATACTATCTCAAAATATTATTATTCTCATATATTCAATTATATCTTTAAAAGAAAACAAATCTTAGCACAAGTAAAGCTATAGCAACTATAAGAAAATATCGTAAATTCTTATCTCATACTCTGAGTGTCATTTTCGCTCCAAACCATCATCATATAAGGGCTCACAGGAGAAACGTTATTCCAAGTCTAAAATCAACAAGACCATGAAATATAAAAACTCAAAGAGTTATACTCTCCAGAAAAAGGCTGGGAACTCTCTCCGTTCCTTTTGTTTCAAGAAGCGTAAAACCAAAAAAGTAGAGATAAATATAAATCATAATAATACCAATACCTACAACAAAACTACTCGACCAAATAGTTGCAAGAAAGTATAAGAAAAATCCTACATATCTCCTGCTCTTACTCACCTCTACTCTCTCGACTCACATATTTTTATTCATGAGAAGAAAAGGTATAAAGAGAAAAATAACTCAAGCCATTATCTTCTTAAGGAGCTCTTCATCAATATTTACTATGATATTTGATCCTATGAGAGATCCTATTATCGAAAGAAGCGAGAGAGGAATTACAAAACTCCAGTCTATCTTTTTAGCGCGAAAGTACTCAAAAAAGGATCCTGCATGGAAACCAAGAGTCCCAAATCTCAGAGTAGCAAGAGCTGCCCCACTGGGTATTCAGATAGCCAAAAGTGAACTCATCGAGATAAGAGCCATAGTTCAACCGATAAGTGACCCAAAAAAACTGGCTGCAAAACCAATAGTAAAAATAAGACTGAGCTCTCACATATTATTTTTCTATAAATTCTAAAGTCTGCTTAAATAACTTTTCAAACTTTCATTCTTGGGTAAATCCATGGTTTGCTCATTCAATAATACAAGATCGTACTCACAAGAGATCGGTCTGCGCTTTCAAATTTACCTTTGTATTTCCACCCGCATACACAATATACATATTATCTCTCGCATATGAAAACTCATCAAGCTTCTTCATGTGATTTTCTCACCTTTGATCGATCATCTCCTTTGAGACTTGTATATCTCTTCCATCTCCTCAGCTAAAAAGGTATATTCCTCATTCATGTGAAAACTTGAGGGCTGCTCCATCAAATGCAGGATCCCAGAAGATACATTTTTTAATATTCTCAGGAATTTCTTTTACCCCCAAAACACTTGGACATCATAAACTATGAGACGCAACAAACACCTCCTTATATTCATCTTGAAAGTACCCAAATACTTTTTCTAAGTCTTCACTATGAGTTTGTATGGAGCTTGTTTTGAGATCTCTCGTTTTACTTCCTCAGTCATAAAAATTAAAACGAAATACGTCATATCATCTCTCTACAAAATATTCTTTTCAGCAAGTATAATGTGCCTCTGTCATATATCCTGTGAGTCCATGTACAAAAATAATAAGCTTGTCAGATTTTTCTTTTCAATTTAAAACTCCATTGATTTCAAATCAGCCTGTTGTTCCAATAGTAATGTATTTTTCCATAATTATTTTTTTAGTTTACTCAAAAAATCCCTCATATCTTTCTTAAGCTTTGCTTCTAGATTTGCTCTTTTTTTCGTCGCTGGATGGTAAAATCATATCTTGTGAGCATGGAGCATTTGCCGAGATACTCAAAAATTATGAGCAAAATATGCATTCATTTTTTTATTCCCATATGCTTTATCTCAAATAATTGGATTTCAAATGTGTGCGAGGTGGACTCGTATTTGATGCATTCTCCCTGTTTCTATAGTAAGCTCCAGAGTAGAGATAGTATGCTCTTCTTGAGATGTTTTTATGCTATACTCATCTATAAGCGTATAATGAGTTACGGCCTCCAGTCATGAATCAGATACTTGTACTTTATTTTCTTTCTGGGCATTTTCGACTCGCTTAAGTTTTTTTCGAATCGTTCCTGAACTTCGAGAGAGTTTTCATAAGACTACAGCAAAATA